>CM031622.1:3432845-3575345 GCA_018398815.1 Conus ventricosus
CAAGCATGCTTGCATATGTGTATGTGTGTGTGTGTGTGTGTGTGTGTGTGTGTGTGTGTGTGTGTGTGTGCGTGCGCAAGCATGCTTGCATATATATATATGTGTGTGTGTGTGTGTGTGTGTGTGTGTGTGTGTGTGTGCGCACGCGCAAGCATGCTTGCATATGTGTGTGTGTGTGTGTGTGTGTGTGTGTGAAGCACTTTAAATGTGTGCCTGAATGATCCGACTCGAGCCTACAACCTGATTTTCTCCTTTCTTTTCCTCACTGTCTTCTTCTCAATGAGCGAGTGTCCTCAGGGGCTGTCTGTCAACTTGTGGCCACATGGACGGTCTGCTTGTCTCACCGGTTACAATACGTTACCGCAAATGCTCTCTACCGCGAGAATACATTACCGCAAAGTCGTATATTACGATACCGCAAAAAGACTTGCTACTTTACCGCAAATAGATTTTGTTGATTTCTGTAGCCTTTTAGCACAGGTACCACTGTCCTATGATTCACCAGCTACTTGATTCAAGTCCAATTAGAACTGCATGGCAGCGAGACACTATGAGTTGTAATAACGAGTGATATATGAATACTGTTCATGGAAATACATCGTCGCTGTGATGTTTATTCACTACCGCTGTTCAGAGTTTATCTGCCTTCATCACCCTTCACTCTTGTGGTCAAATACAGGCATCCTATCAGCATGGAGCCATTACTCAAACTAAGTGTGGAGGCTGGCACTAAGGTACCAGCCCGTCCGAATGTGATGACGCTCTCCAGCTGATGTGATGCTGAACTGTGATTGATATTTAATGCCAAATTTTACTGTTAATGTTTAATTAAATTCAGAGACAAAGTAGTAGATGCTGAACGTGATTTTGAATGCAAGGGTTTTTTAAGGTACCTTTTTTAATGCCAAATTCAGAGACAAAGTACTGTGGTACTGTCAAAAGTACCTGTTGAACAGATTTGCGGTAACGTATTCCTGCAGATTGCGGTTTTGTAGCATCGGTTTTGCGGAAATGATATACCCCCTTACGCTATAATGTGGCTTTTTTTGCGGTAACGTGGTGCTACCATCTCACCGGTCGGCGGCTCCTGCTGAACCGAAATAGCTGGACAGGCCAAGACTGGCCTAAAGCGGCTCTGCAATACCCCTGCCCCCCTCTTTCCCCTCATTCCGCCTCACACATGTCGCCCCTCCCCACCCCTACCCTGCAGATCAGTGGGCACTGTCTTTCTTGGCTTAGAGAGATGTGGAGTCAAGGTGTGTGTGTGTGTGTGTGTGTGTGTGTGTGTGTGTGTGTGTGTGTGTGTGTGTGAGAGAGAGAGAGAGAGAGAGAGAGACACACACACACACACACACACACACACACACACACACACACACACACACACACACACGGATGGGAGGTAAGGTGAACGAGGGAAGTGGGGGAGTTGGGGAGAGGGCGGCCCAGACGACTGCCATCTCTGGCATGAGTCAGACTTCTTTTCACGAAGGTCTGTGGAGCAAGCCGGCCGCATTTAACATGAAGACAAACCGCCAAGTGAGATTAACACACACACACACACACACACACAAAACCAACCTTTCAGCTGGACTGTCAGTGACCACCTTTCAAAGACCCGAGGTCATCGGCTAGATTTTCACAGGTCCGTTAAGTGGGCGCGTTTCTTTGTGCTACATCTGGTGGCAAACGAACCTAGATGTTGGCGAGATGTGTGACTGATAACTATCAATGGGGGCTTAGGCTCTGTTTGGAACAATATGTTACGAATCTTTCACTCTTCATCTTGGTTTGAACCAGTTCAGTATGTGAATCAGCTGTTTGATGTACTGATCACACCTCTCATTAAAAAAAGAAAAGAAGCTTATTTAATGATATGTTATTGTTAACTTAAAATCAGACCCCAGGTTTGTCAACAAGTCAACTTCTGCCTGGCCCCTCTGTCGTTTCTCTGAACGGTCCCGCGATCTTCACCTCGCGGCAGTATATCTACCGATTCGCACGATTAAGAAACACGGCTCTGAAGACGGTTTTTTTTTTTATTATTATTTTTTTTTTTTTTTAAGTCTACGGCTTTCCTGCAGGATACAAGATAGAAACTTCCCCTCAAACTCAAGAGACAAGGAAAACTCGCTGCGCTCTTTTACCTGCGACTTGGGACGACACTCCTAGATTGCCCCACTTACAACACAGACTTTGGGCTGGACAAAAAAAAAAAAAAAAAAAAAAACCCCCTATACCAGTCAGCAAAGATGGGATTAATTTGTTATGACTAGACTGCAAGCGGCAATTTTGGACCGTTTGCCAATGACGGAACAAAAATTTAACCCGTGGCCTCACGGCACGGCTGAAAATAATTCCCTTCCTGAGTTTGGTCTGGGAACAATTTTGTTCTGAAGGAACCGGCCTATAGAACGTTAACCCGCCGTCTTCGCATGTAAGGCAGCATGTTTTGAAAGGGAAAAAGGAAACAAACAGCAACAACGAAATGATAAAAGAAAAGGAAAGAAAAGACGGGCATTGTTCATAACGCTCATTAAATAACCACGTTAATAAAGATTTACAGCTTATCGTGTCTGGTCCGCGTGTCCGTTTCTTTGGGGCGCCACAAGAAAAACTACTTCTCTTTAAAAAAAAAGAATTATACAACACACACACACACACACACAACTAGAGAACAGAGAAATGTGTGTTCTGGCTTCCCCGGTCTCAACAGTTTCGACCCGGGCGACTCCAGAACACACATTTCTCTGTTCTCTGAAAAGTAAGGCTTAACAATGAAAAATCCTTCACACATTCTCTTTCAATAACCAAAAAATAACGATTAACTACAAACTAACATACTGTGTAGGATTATCCGTTTTTATACTAATTTACTAAACTTTCAGATTTCAGTTTTTGCTTAATCCTGTGTTTTTCCTGGTCTTTTCAATAACATCATTTTCACGCAAACATCATCAAATGCATCTCTGTCTTTCATGTGAAATAAAACTACAGTCTTTAACTGTTCTCTAAAGTCTTTTAAAACTGAGTTATATTTTTGACATAAAATCCACACACTTATCCCAGCATGTCTTCCACTGAAAGCTAGTTTCGACAAAGTGTTTTCTTTTTAACTATGTCTCTTTCTGCTGAACAGTCATCTATAATAAATGTGTTTGCGTTCCTTCAAACAATATAAAAAAGCGTTCTAGACACTCACTTGTTTATTGCTAGGATTAACTAAAAATATGTTATCATCAGTCCATAAAAACCCTTCTATCATGATATGCTTTGTTCCATTTAAGTGTTGGGCAGAAAATTAAAATTATGATCAAAATTATAACGTTTAATGTTTGTAACAGGTTGAGGAAAAATTGTTTTTCCACAACCGGGTTTGTCCACCAAATTAATGAACAATGAGGGGGTTTTGTCATAAAGTTTAACTGCCCCATAGTTTTTATAACAGAATTTAATCTAATCCGTTATTATTTTTATCATACTCCCCGTAAAAACTTGTTCAGTATAATAAAATTCCTAAAAGGGCCTAAATGTGTAAGATTAACCCAAATTTAGTCCTGTAAGATGTTTCTATTTAGACTAATATTAATTTTGCGCTGGTTGTTATACCTTAATATCCTCACCGTTTGTAAAGAACGACGATGGTAAACTTAAGTTTTTCAACGCTAAGTTTTGCCAGCTATAAGAATTCCTTTCATAAGTTGTCACTGACGCCCACAGCTCCATTTTTTGCCTTATCTTTTAAGACAGAAATTTCAAATATCATTGTAAAACGTGTCTCCTAATTTTGTGCGTGGAATGAACTGTAATTTTGTAGAAGCATCATTTAAAACCGTTTCTCTTCTGTGGGGGATGTACTTTTTTCCCATACGGCGTTATTTCAATCTCTTTCCGACTTTGTCGTCCGGCATAAGACTTACATGTAAAGGGCCAGAGTTCAATGCTTTTCTGAAACTTTTTGGCGGCTAAAAATTTTAAATGGGCTTATGAATTCAAATTTTATTTCCCATTCTAAATATGGTTCTAAGTGCCATTTGAGGTCAGGTTTTCGAACTATTTTATATTCATACGGGCCCAACATTATTTGCTTCTAGATTGCGCAGCTGTTCTAGTTTAGGAAATTTTTTTGCTGTCGCCAACCTTTTTGCGTTTATAATCACCATCTTTAGTGTACTCAAAACCATACAAAGCGCCTATCCCCACCGTTCTGTTCAAAGTCCGCTACGTCCGCAGGTCTTTTAATTCTAAAGTTATACACCTCACAGGCGCTAATGTAACTCCTGGTTCTTCGGGCCCCCCGCGACTTTTTTTTAGTACAGTTTATTATTTTATTTCCAAAACAATGTGCAGGTTATCGCATTTTACGACTTCCCCCTTTTGTCTTTGATTTCTATACGAAATGACCCGATCCTCCACAAAACTAATCTTTTAAACTGTAAATTAGGGATTGTATAATTTCATAATCGAAATATGCAGCTTACCTGAGGGAAGAGCTCTTAAGACTTTTGAGGGCTCCCCATCATATAAGTTTTCATCAGTGCTTAGCTCATCCAAATGAACATAAAGTAATGAATTTATTTTAAGATCGAGCGGATTTTCTCCCTCAAAAGGGTAGTTTTGTTTGATGTTAACAACAAATCTTTGGGGCCCTGACTGTCAGTTGCAAAGCCTAACATTTTAGCTAGCTCGTTATCAAAATAGTAACCTACTGTTTTCTTTTTCAGGTTTAAATTAATAACATTGTTTCAGATTTGCATTGTTAAGTTTGAGAGTAATGTCAAATTTACTCATTGCTTCTTTTAGTGAGCAAAACCCGTAATAACCATCGGGTATGATTAACTGGTAAAACTAAGTTTCCTCTATTATCAAATTTTTGAATCTTATTATTTTCTTGGCTTCAGTGATATTAAACCCATACGACTTTTTTAGAATATTTCATGAAGCGCAACATTTTGGTTCCGAAAATCGTTCTCAATAGCATGTTTAAAAACGAAGGACTGTCTTGAGTTGTTATTGTTACAAAATTTTTTTAAACAAAATAAAAATGAGTGCATTCAAATATACTAATGCAAAATATTCTGTTGGGCCGCACTAAAATCTTAAAAATATAACAACTGCCCTTGTCATTTCTGTGCCCCGACTGTCACTTTTCATAAAAAGGTGAGTACTCCATTAAACAGATATTTTAAACCCCCCCTATTAAAAAAGACTACTTTGCGAAAGTGTGGTTTAGTCATCCGATGCAGTTTTATCAGAACAGTTAAACTTTGCTGGTTTTTGTGCATCAACCGGGTGGGGAAAGTGTCGTATGCTAATCTTTTTAAATCATCCTGATCCTTTGGTGAGGTCAGTGTACAGATTTCATTTTATTACACCTTCAGCGTTTTTTGGACTAAACTGCGAGCGCCATTTACCAAAATGAAAAAACGTTTAATCCATTTAGCAACAAGAATAGACATGAAGGCTTTTGAAAGAATCTGTAACGAATTAAATATTAATGTTAAGACAGACTTTAGAAAAAAGTTGGACCGAAATCAGGGGCTTAGGCACCCCTTATTATTGGGGCGTGCACAGAAAGTATAACTATGACGGGGAATCCTCCTTATACATCTTTCTCTTCAGGCACAGGTGTTCACCTTGGGTCCTAGAGCAAGAGCATAAAACAGCATGGACAAACATTTATCTTAGACATATCTGAGGGCTTAACAAAAGGCGGGAAATAGAATGAATAAACGACTCTATTCGTGCTTACGTTTGGTGTTTGCTAGGTTCGCAAGCACAAGCGAGATCGAGCATAACTGTTTCTTCTACTGGCCTTGATGCACAAAAACAATACTTAGCAAATTTAGAGGACGCCATTTAATTCTACAGTTGATTTACCTTAAAGTATAAAAAGGTACCAAAATGTTTTACAATACGCAAGATCAAAAGGGTAGACTTTGCTGTTGGCACGGTTTATACATGCTGCCTTCTGACCTCAGACCCCAGGTAGGAACAATAATAAAGTACAACAATGAAACCCTTTGTAGCAGGTAATGAACAGAAGGTTGGGAAAAACGACATAAATTCTGAGCAGTAATATTACAAAAATAAAAAAACACCCCGAATAAGTCATCCAACCCCCGAGTTCAAAGCCCAAAGACTGTTGAAGACGTGGACTTTGTTCGCGATGACCATGAATATGAAAAGACAGCATTTGTTATTGGATTAACTGCCTAGGATTACTTGGTCTTTATCTTACTAAATAGTAACCCAACTATTAAGAGAACTAATGCCCATAAGTGTTCAGCCATAAAGCCAATACTTTGCCTGCTGTAGACAAAAGCCAGCTAATAACACTCCCTAATATACCTGGCAAAAGGAGTCTATAGCTTACCAGCTAATTTTTTTAATAAACTCGCAAGAGATCAAGCTGTTTTTTACCCATGATTTATCAGGTGATGGCGAGGGAGGCACTGAACTTTGCCTCCACCCCCGCCTGTAATAGCCATCACCAGTTGTACTTATTGCAAATCCTAAGGCCGTTATAACGCTTGCTAAGGTGACACCTTGCTCTCTAAACAGTGTTCTTATTCGTTCTGCTAGCGTGTGTCTTCATATAAAATTCTTTGGATAGTTTCTCTTATTCTGCTCATTTGGGTTCGTAATTGTTCTCGGTTAGTAGACAACGCTTCTAGTCTTGTGATCTTTTTCTTTAAGTTCATGTAGTCTTTGTTCTATTCTTTTAACATCACTCCCTTAATTTGGCCTGTTAGCCTCAGCGAGTTTTTTTTCTTTTTTTTTTATATCCTTATTAGTTGAGTCATTTTTATCTATAATTGTTTATTAATTCTCCTCTGAAGGTCCTTAAAGTGCGGTCAAGGGCTAATAATTCTCTTATAGGCGCCTGTATTTCTTGCGCGGGCAGCGGCGGTTCATCTATAGTTGTTAATGCTGTTTCTTCTTCTGGAGTGAGTTCTGCTTTTTGCTTGATTTATTTCGCCCGCTGCTTGATTTAAAACTCTTCAATTTCCCATGTTTTGCGCTTGGTATCTGTTGGGGCTTTTGTTGTATTTTTTTGAAGTGCAGCAATTTGTTTCCCCCTATGTGGTTTCGGTTTAACAAGGCCAAGGCGAGTTCGATCGGCAACTTTAAGTCTTGCTAACTGTTTCCATGCGTACAAACTTTGATGGGTCTCGTTTATCTGTAAGCGGAACACGTGTCCTTTTTCGTTGATCACATACAAATGGCCACCTTTTACTTCAAAATCATCAGGGGCTATAAATGGGGAGGTTCTAGGTCTAAACTTGGTAAAATGATCTGACCTTGGTTCTGTTATTTCATGCCACATTGAGGCCATTGAGCGATGCTGTGTCAAAGGAGTTCTTTCATCCATGTTGGCGTCTCCAAGATCGCGAATATCAAAATCTTCACCTCCAATGCCCGCCATGTTTTTAAATAATTAACTTTTTATTTTGTTTTATAAAAATTTTCACAAGTATATGGCTCGATTTTGACCCCACATAGAAAGCTGAAAGAACCCCATGGCGTGAAGGGAAAATAAACGGAATATTATGTTCCAAAATAATCCATCTACTATTGATGCAGATCAAATTCTTACTGTTAAATTTCCAGCCTAGGAGCGGATGATTTGATTGTCCCAGGTCTGCACGGTTTTATTTTCAAAATAGAACTGCTTCAACAACAGACCCAACCAGAACAGTTGTCCAAAATCTGGGGCGGGCAATCGTTAAGAAAATTTCTAAAAAAACTTGAGGGGAAAGAAGTATTTTTTTTTAAACAATGCAGACATATTTTTAACCTATTCTGATCTATGGCTAACCGCGAATGAAAGGGAAGATCTTGCTTTTTCAAGGAATCGGCAATGAAGAAGCACTAAAACTTAGAATGGGCGCCGAACTCGCCTCAGGTGCTAAAGGCAGCAAAAAAAGGCTTTAGCTGTAAGTTATGCGTTGGAAATGCTTTTCCATTCCCCTAGATTTGAGTTGTTAAAAGCGCATGCCCATACCTTAAAGGGGGTATTAAAGACAGATTGTCATACGAAACTAACTTTTAATGCTACAAACGTGTTTCGATCAACAGACCCCGAAGCAAAGTACAGCATTTCTGACATCTCGTTAGAGTTTGATGTTGTTAGCAACTTTTAATTTAGCAAGGCTGATTGGGCAACAATATGAGTCACAATTAGTAATATATTACGAAAACGGCGTCTTTCATTCAACTACCCTAAAAGCGGGGCAGACGCTATATGGAATTTTAATCTTAGTGTCGCAGTAAAATCGCTTAAAGGTATTTTATTGCTGTGCGAAGATGAAGAACCATTCGCAAGAGCAAGTGAAAAGTTTTTTAATCCAAAAAAAACGAAAGTACAATGTTCGATTGATGGTAGTCCAAACCCAAAAATCTATGCTAGCGGACTTAGGCCTTATCATCATTTTGGGGGAAATAAGAAAATTGTTTGGGGGTGGGAGGGGTAGAAAGTCCAACAGCAGACCTTCGTCAAAAGATCTACACCTTCACAGTGTTAGGCTTGATGATTATTTAACATCAAAATACGGTTATGGATTGCCCTAAGGTCAACAGAGGATAATCAGTTGCATGGAAGGGGAGGATGTTAGAGACATAATAAACATTCAATTGATAAAGAAAAAGAGGCTGTTAAACCGTTTAAATGTACATTTGTTTTTATTATATGATGCACAGCCTAAATATTGAAGCAAACAGATTTAAAGATGTAGTATACTAAATTATTTTTACATTTTAAAAAAGCATGTCTGCTGAAACTTATACAATGTGGTCTACAACATCCAAGTCGCCAGAAGAAGGGATAGTAGAAAACCCTGACATAAAAACCTTCAGATTAACAAACATTACACAAATGCAGCAAATACTAGAGCAAGACCTTTCAAAATACAGCAAAACCAAACAAAGGGTATTCTGCCCCCTTTAATGCTGTTCATATGTAAATACTGGAGCATCGACTAAAAAGCGCCGCATCAGCGGAACGAGTTTGGGCTTTACCCATAGGGTGTGGCGCACCCGAAAGCTTTACCTCTAGGCGGTTTGTTCTTAGCTCGTGGCGGGTTCATTAGCTGTAAGTGCTCTGGCAAAAAATTAAAAAACAAAACTCCAAAAGCACACAGCTATGGTTCAACAAATAAAGCTAAAATTATTTCCCTTTCAGGCTGTAATAATAAAGGGCCACTAGCTGATCAAACAAGGAAATGAAGAATTTATGTTTACAGGCCGATTTTGATGACACAAAAGCAAAAGTTTGATCTTCAAAGAAAGGCAAATGGCAACTTTTTCTCAACAGCAGACCCGAGAGATAAAAAAGGGAATGCTTAAAAAAAGTAAACGAAACATTAAAACTCTGTTCTAACAGCTCAAATTAACAACGCCAAAGGGTGTTTTATTTTAGTTTATGAGTCTAAACACAAAGACTGTTGATATTGATTAATTATTTTTTTTGATTTAAATAAATATTTTGAGTTAAAAAGAAACTCAGCATGGTTTAAAAATATATGAAGGTCCAGCCCGAATTGTTTGAAGCAATGCCAAGAAATTATCAAGAGCACTGAATGTATTGATTTAGAA
The DNA here is from genome assembly GCA_018398815.1 of Conus ventricosus. Classification (NCBI taxonomy): domain Eukaryota; kingdom Metazoa; phylum Mollusca; class Gastropoda; order Neogastropoda; family Conidae; genus Conus; species Conus ventricosus. The sequence goes on from CM031622.1 coordinate 3,442,443, forward strand.
GTCATTAACCCAGCAAGCGTACGGGAAAGCGTTGCTCATGCTATTTTCAAGTTGGGGGTTTAAACTAACAAGACCGCCAGTTAAGTAATGTTAGCTGTTTTTAATCGACTATTAACAATAAATAAGAAAATCTAGAAGTCGGGGTCTAAAACTAAACAAAGACTATTCTTTCCTCTAATGACTTAACTCCCGGTTGGGCAGACGAACTGCTTACACAGTTTGATGTAGCCGCCGAAGAAGCCAAATGAGAGGCTCTGGTTGGTCAGAGGGCGAAGTCTTAGAGATCAGATTAAAACATCTAAGTATACACCGATTGTAGGCAGGTCTTACATTCCACTACCTCCAGCATTAGTTGCAAAAAAAGCAGTTCTAAACATAAAAAATACAGACAACAAATGTTTTATGTGGTGTGTTCTCGCAAGGCTGCTTTTATATCCGCAAAAACCCCAGAGGAGTGTCTAACTATTGGGATTACTTAATGATCTTAACTTTAGTGGAATATCCTTCCTGTTAGCGTGGATACCATTGATCAGTTTGAAGAACAAAACAAACCAATAACTGTTAATGTCTACACAGGGGATGAAGAAACAATCTACAGCCATCAGAGTTCTAAGAACAGCCCAAACAATTGGCGAACCAGACAAAATCATGGGTTGATTACTGCTAATGTTTTCACCGCTACCGCATTTCCCCCATTGATACGCACAATGAGTAGATTATTGGCGCATACTACAAAAATTATGGCAAACAAGAATTCTGTAGAAAAAAGTTTAACAAGAATTCCATCTGTTCAAGCCGCAAGCGAACAAAGAAACTTGTATCGCCCAGTTGACTGTAATACAGAACTAATTACGCCCCCAGAAAGGGAGTAAAGTTAGTTAAGAACTGGAAACGGATGCAAAATTCTCCATACGTAGTTTACGCAGACTTTGAATCATCATTGTTCCTTTGAAGGGCCCAGCGCCACAAAAACTTCGAAAAACAGTCTTTTAAAGAGTAATCATCAGATTTGTTTATTTGCTTTCATTATTGTCAGGTCGGATGGCGCTCATTTTAACGCCAGAATTATACAGAGGACCAGATGCGGCTAGAAGATTTTTACAGCGCCTGCGCAAGTGCGTAATGACTGTTCTAATAATCTAAACTTTTTCTGAAATCATAATGACCCTGAAGCCCAACAACAGATGACTCAGCCACACATTGTTGGGTTTGTGGTTTAGGCCCCTCATCAGACGACCAGCCAATCCAAAAGTAAGAGACCATGATACATTAGCGGGAAGTTTAGAGGAGCTGCGCACAGTAAATGCAATCTTCAACTAAAGTTTGAACCAAAGACATGGAAGCTGCCCGTATTCTTTCACAACTTGCGAGGTTAGACTCTCATCTTATAATGAAAACAGTGGGCGATGCCTTCAGGGTGTCATGCATTGCACAGTCACAGAAAAATACATGTGTTTCACTTTAAATAACATGTCTTTTTATGACTCTATGCAGCACATGATGGTTCGTTAGAGTCGCTGGCTTTGTCCTTAAATCCTGCCCAATAACGGAAGAATATTTTAAAACCCCATCTTGTTAGAAAAGGTTTTTTTACCCTTATGAGTCATGAACAGTTTGGGAAAGGTTTGATGAAATACACTTCCGCCTAAAGGCGGTTCTTTTCTAGTCTTAGAGGAAAGGGCATTAGTGACTCCGAAAACCAGCATGCTCAAGATGCGTGGCAAAGTTAGAGTGTAAAACGATGGGAGACTATCATGACTCATACTTGATGGCAGATGTATGTTTGTTGGCGGACGTCTTTGAAAATTTTAGGAAGACCTGTATGAAACATTCAGCCTGGATCCCAGCATTACATTTCTGCGCCGGGGATGGCTGGGGGCGCTTTCTTAAAGTTTACTGGAGTACAGATTGATTTATTGTTGACCTACCATTTATTCAGATGATTGAAAATGGATTGCGGGGGGAATTAGTATGGCGTTTGCATCATTACTGTAAAGCAAACAACAAATACTTGGACGACTATGATCCGAGTAAAAGGTTTTAACTATCTCATGTATTTAGACGCAAACAATCTGTATGGTGGGCTATGGCGCAACCCCTTCCATTACGCAACTTTAAAATGTTACACAGGCGGCGATCCAAAAAATATTCAAAAGGTTAAAGTGGTTGAACAGTTTAAAGCCGGGTCAACAGCGTGGTACATTCTAGAAGTTGACTTAGAATATCCTCAGGAACTCCATGACCTGCATAATGGGCCCATCCATTAGCCGCAGAAAGCCTAAAGATGAATCCAAGAGAGCCGCCTAAACTTGTGCCTAATCTTCGAGGCAAAAAAAATTATGTATGTCATTACAGACTTCTACAATTTTATTTAAGACACGGTTTGAAGTTGAAGCTGTTCATCGTTAATTGCTTTTGATCAAGAACAGTTCATGAAACCATACATCATGAAGAACACTGATCTCAGAACTAAATCCACAGATGCTTCAGAAAAAGACTTTTTCAAGCTGATGAACAACAGTTGTTTCGGAAAGACTATGGAAAATCCCCACAAGCGCAAAGATGTCAGATTGGTCACCGAGAGAACGAAGCAATTAAGCTGACTTTTAAACCTATTATCAGGACTTTAGAAGATTTCATGATCAGCTTTTTGGTATTTAAAGATGAAAAAAAAGAAAGTCAAATTGGACAAACCTGTATTATTGGGTTTACTTTTTAGAATTATCAAAGCTTTTGATGTTAGAATTTCTTTATGACTACTTTAAGCCCTCGTATCCCGAGTCCAGAGTAGTTTTACACAGATTTCAGACAGTTTTGTTATAGATATCCTACTGAAGACATCTATAAAACATGGGAAATTGAAGTAGCTAAAGGGCAAGCAGGATGGTACGACACATCCGATTTCCCTAAAGATTCGCCTTTACATTCAATTACTAACAAGAAGGTTTTAGGAAAGATGAAGGATGAATTATCTGGAAAGGTGATCAAGGAGTATGTGGGGTTAAGGTCGAAAATGTACAGTATTTCGAGCCAGGAGAAAACCATTAAGAAAGCAAAAGGAATATCTCCCCAGTGTTGTTGCAGTCGAAACATATCTCATGACAACTACAAAGAAGCATTGTTTGACAATAGACTTTTCATCATGACAACGTAAATCTACGATCTAATCTACATGAGATCAACCAACTGTTGTAACAAAGAAGTCATTAGATAGAACAAAAAACAAAACGTGTGTTTGTTAATCCAGAGTTTTCATATGCATTTTGGACATTGGAGAACCGAAAATAATTAAAGCGAACTGTGTCTGGTGGGATTATCTGCAGTTCTTCTTTTACAAAAGATCTTTTAGGAGCTGGTTGTTTTGTCATGTCAGTTTCTCGTAAATAATACACGGGGGGATTCATCTTTACAATTTTTTTTATTTCATACGGATCAACACTCCATACCGGATCGGTTGCCCCCGATGCGAGGGGTCCCCCTTTTGCTTCCCCCGGGTAAATAAAGGTTTCCTTACTTTCAAACAAATGGTAATAGTTTGCTGGTTGTACTGGAGTCTTCAGCAAATTTATTGTTTTTCTTTTGATTGCTTGTACTGGTTTTAGCCCTTTAAATTCTTCATTATTCATTGCGCGCAAAACTGAGGGCAGTCTTCTAACCCATTCTGTGTTGCGAGAATTGTCAATAAGCTCTCTGTGATTACTGGTAAGAAAAAAGTCTTTCGGCTAACGTTTGTTAAAGTTTTCGACTAAAGCCTGTGATCGTGAACTCCTGGAATGCCTCTTTTAATGGTAACTCTATGTTACAACAATAAATTTATTCACTTGGCCTTTAAATTCTTTTCCATCATCGACTTGAATCATGCGAGGATAAGTTAAAGGACCTCGTTGGTATACAGTTGTATAGCGACAGCAACAAACAGAAGCACTCTTTTGTGTTAATGGTTCCCCATCTTTGTATTTTTGAAGCTATGTCAATGACTGTGAGTGCGTACTTAAATCTTTTTCGCCTAATCGTATCAGAGGGTAAATAAAAAGAAGGTCCATTTGATGGGTGTCGTTTGGAGTTGTATTGACAAAGTGTGGTCTTGTATTCGTCTAGGCGCAGGTAAATAAATTTGCCAAATCGCTTGTTTAGATAACCATTCTTTTGCTGTTTGTTCACTGACTCCCGCTGCTTCGCTTAGCTTTTTAATTGCTGTTATTCCCTTCCAATATCTTTTGGCGAATAATTTAAAATTTTTTTCATTTTTTTATTCAGCCAAAATTTGCGCAACAAAATTTCACGACAGTATACCCAAAAACAATAAACGCGATTTCTTGCGTCTTTTGTTTTTCTGATGGTTGATGAAAGTTGCTGAATTTTGGTGGGGGCAATGTCTGGATTGGCTTGCTGTTACAAGATAATACTCTTTTATTGCTTGATCAACATCTTTAAATGTTTTAAGGTGCAGGGCCTGTTTTTTCAGTGTGTTTTATAAATCAACCCGCTCATTCTCTGCTTTCTATGATCTTGGCTGCAGCTAGTTGCTCCCAGCTTTGTATGTCTTTTCTCCCCCCCCCATCCCGTATTTACTAATGTTAATTACTCGCTAAAGCAAGGCATTCACCACAGCGCCGCCCATCATCATTACCCCCGAAGCCATTTTTTAATGTTTTTTTTTACATATTATATTCTCTGGAATTATTCCTTTTTAACTGAAAATCTTTCGTAGCGAATGAAGCGTAAAATAGCGAAGCTTGCCCGACCTCAAGTCTAGTTTGCCAAGATTGTGGTTTTATTTTTAACAGGCTTTTACCAAGATTGTGTATCCTACACTTAGAAATTCCATACAGCAGAATGTATTTCAGTTGGCAATAGTTTTTTTCGGCGCCATTTTAAAAAATAAAATAAATTTTAATTAATAAAAAACTGAACGCGAAAGATCTGCTAGGCTACAGACGGGCCTACAATGTCTGTGGACTTTCAATGAAAAGTTGATGACCAAGCTGTTATGCCAAAAAGGAAAAAGGGTTTTATTTTTTTGGCAGCATTTTGGAAAAAAAAAGTTTTTGAACTGAATTCAGCATGAACAATTTAACAGGATGTGCCCCAAGACATTAAAAGTATCATAACAGGTATGAAGCGCAGCTGGGGTCAAGAAAATGGTTTAAAGTGTAGGCAAAGGGTTCTTAGTTTGACACAAATAGTCAGTTGTTGCTCCATTGTTTTGCAAGATCTTACGTTGATTTAACACAAGATCCAGTTAACAAGTATTAAGTCTCTAAGCTGTGATTTTAACAGATTTGGAACATGTTTTCGCCGTTAATCATGATAATTACTTTTAATTCATATAGATTTTATTCCCTTTAAAATGCACGAGCAGAATCAGGAAAACTGAATCGAAAACATTGAATCAAGTCGAGAAAAGTGACCAGGGAACACCGGCGGTTTGCAGCAGGGAAAAGAAAAATAGCAGATTAAACAGACCAAAGAAATTAAGTACAATACAGAAAATAACTCTAATAAAAACATTAACCGCCACGGGCCCAAAAGTTTATCCAATGCCAGCTCAGAAAAGGCAAGTTAATTCAAGGGCACCCAAGTTTCATGGAATATTGAACTTAAACTGTTCCTTTTTGGCCCTTGCTGCCTGGGGGCAGTATTAGGTTTAAAAATAATAACCAATGGCAAAAAAAACAAAAGGCAGGGCCAAAAAATTTAACCGCTAGATTACAGGGGAAAAACAACAGAGTTTAGCACGCCATAACAAAAAAATTTGATCCATTTAAAAAGCCCAAAAATATTTTAAGAATTAAATTAAAATTTTTTTGATAAAAAAAACAGGGTATTATAAAAGATGGAGTCAAAAAATAAAGAATTGAGGGCATAAAAAAACATTTCCCTAGACCGAATTGTAATCATGCGTTGCTTAGATGTAAGAACTTCTTAAGATTTATGCTGGGCGATCTTGCGCAAGAAATGAGCAAGCATCCTCATGATGACGGTTTTTTGAGCGGTGTGTACTATATTGGCATTACATTAAGATAAAAACTAGATTGTATTTTTTTGATAATTATAAGATAACTTGAATAAGAATTGGTGTACTTAAAGATGACTTAGTTATGATCTTGAGTGATTTGAGTAAGAAAATTTATCAGGGAAATTTTTAAGAATGATGTAATTTAAATTTAAGAAATTAATTAAGAACTTAATTAAGAAATTTGGGTGACTTGATTAAAAACTAATTAAGGACTTGGGTATTAATCAAGAACTTAATTTAAAGGGCTTAGGGGACTTGGGCGAGTTGATTAAAAATTAATTAAAGGGCTTGGGTAACTTAATTAAAAACTTAATTAAGGCTTGGGGTGACTTGGGGGGAATGGGTGAAGGTGTTTAAGTTCTCAAGTGAAACTGGGGAGCCACTTGCTTGTGACTGAAAGGGTTTTGCCCACGCGCACCAACAACTAGGCCAAGTGATCACTAGGGCGTTTGGCCTAGTTTGCCCCTGACTTTGCAGATGCCACGCTTTGCAGGTTAAAAATGATCATTATGATCGTTTGACCTATTTGAAAGGGGCTCCGTGCTACGTCATTGGCGGAAACTGCCGCGCTTTGCAGGTCAAGTGATACATAGGGTTGTTTGGCCCACAAATTAGCATAAACTTTTCAAAAGACCTATGTGAACTTGACCACAAAGTTCAGCAGTTAAAATAAAGGGCAAAAGAATCCTGGGGATCACTTGACCCACAAAAGTTCAGCAAGTAAATAGGTCAAACGATCATTGGATCACTTACTACAAGTTCAGGTTAAACTAGGTAACGATCCTATGATCACTTTACCACAAGTTCAGGGAGTAAATGGGAAAACGATCCTATGTGTCACTTGGGCCACAAAGTTCAGCAGTAAACTGGTCAACGATCCATGTGTCACTTGACCACAAAGGTTCAGCAGTAAACTAGGTCAACGATCCTATGTGATCACTTGACCCACAAAATCAGCAGTAAACTAGGCCCAAAAGATCCTATGTGATCACTTGGGCCCCAAATTCAGCGTAAATAGGTCAACGATCCCATTGACCTTGACCCACAAAGTTTAGCAGGGAAAATAGGTCAAACGATCCTATGGACACTTGACCAAAAGTTCAGCAGGGAAACTGGTCAAACGATCCTTATGTGATCACTTGACCCACAAGTTCAGCAGGGAAAAGGTCAAACGATCCCATGTGGTCCTTGACCCACAAAGTTCAGCAGTTAACTAGGAGAGAACAGAAATGTGTGTCTGGAGTCGCCCCGGTCGAAACGGTTGAGACCGGGGGAGCCAAAAACACACATTTCTCTGTTCTCTCAACTTGGTATAATCACAAGTTGCCCGAGTTTGGGATGTAGTGATCCTGGCACATTTAAGGAAACGTGACGACACGCAAACAGCATGGAAAGTATTGGGTCAGTCACGAAAAATTGACTTTGCAGCTGACTTGGCCTGACATAAATTAATACATTACTGACTTCCATAAAAACCCCGGGAAAATTGAAGGGCTATTTTCGGGTAAAAAAGGGGTAAATATACAATATTGACCAAATTTTGCAAGTTGTTTGGGTCCAAGATCACGTGCGTGAAAAATTGTGTGAGCAACCCCAAACATTCCGGCATTGGAGGCAATAAAAATGGCAAACTGGTTGCGCATGTGAGGCACATGCACACCATGCAGAGCAAAGTTAACCAGCGACAAGTACGAGGCATGCAGCCTTAAATCGCGCCACAAGGTTCAGATCCGACTTGCCGTCTGAAACGCTACAAGAGGGGCCCAAGACTACGGCAAGAACGCAATCGTGCCCTAGGCCATCTGGAGGCTGGTTGGATCCAGGCAGTCGCCAATCTTTAACGTCCCATCTCAACCATCTATCGTCTGCCAGCCGCATGCGAGTCATGGTACCACTGATGACGTCCCGGCCACGCCATCCTCGGGTCACCACACCCAAAGAGGATCGCCCTTTTGTTTGAACCATCTACGGACAGGGCAAACAGCGCTAACATGCTCGACGGGGCCTGGGGAAACTCCACCAAAAATAGCTCAACACTGTGCGGCGACGTCTTCGGAAGAACGGCTGGCTGTAGGCGTCCTCACAGAGGTCCGGTATGACACCCAAGACACCGGCAGGACAGGCTGCGGTGGGCACAAGCCAATCAACTGCGCAGGCAGCAGTGGGGAACATATGTTCTCAGATGAGAGCCGTTTGTTTTTACATGGCTGACAGTCCCTTTCAGAATATGGCGTCGACTGGTGAACGCTATGCTGACTCCTGTGTGGTAGAGCGGAACCCTGGGAGGCCGACGTTATGATATGGGGTGCAATTGGCATTAACCATAGGACCAGTATCTTTCAAACATTGGTCCTGGTCGCGGACGGGTGTCAATGCACAGCGCTACATCCACCCGGTGCTAGACCCATGTCGTTCCTTTTTGCGCAACACCCAAACTTGGGCATTCCAACAGGACAATGCAAACAAAGCCAGGGACCCCAGCAATTTTTCGCATAACAACGTCAATGTGGCCCTGGCCACCCCAGTCCGATTTAACCCAATAGACATTTTGGAGAACTTGGCAGACGGTTTTACCTCCTGCTCCGACCAGCAACAGCGGCTCAACTTCACCGGCCATCGTTCTGTGTGGGCTGGTGTGCCAAGGGACGCAACAACCACTGGTCCACTCAATTGGCGAGGCGTCAGAGTTGGGCCATGCAAATGGTGGCCACACACGGTTTTTAGGACTTCAAGCTGTTTGTCACGTGACCTTGGATTTTCCACACAAAGACATATTGCTGATGACATTTTCACACATTACCGGTGTAATGAATCAAATCACGTTGAATTCTCGCTTCCACTCTGTACAATTGTGACCAATAAAATTCGCCCCTAACCTTCAGCTTGTTTTGCTTTCGCGTTTTTTATGGAAGTCAGTATATAAACGGAGAGAGAGAGAGAGAGAGAGAGAGAGAGAGAGACAGACAGACAGATTACACCCCCCCCACACACACACACAGGTGTGTTTAGTGTGTGTGTGTGTGTGTGTGTGTGTGTGTTTAGTTGTGTGTGTGTGTGTGTGTGTTTAGTGTGTGTGTGTGTGTCACGTGTGTGTGTGTGTCACGTTCCTCCGCACCTTCATCTCCTCCCCTCCCTAGGCTATCTCCTTTTTTTTCTCCCCGATGGCTTCCCAACAGATCAGTTCCCTGCTGAGAACAGGAAGCATGTTGGTTGTCCTCGCCACGACCCTTTGTGGCCTACTTCTCCTAACTATAGATACAAAATCTGCTTCCTGATCGCAATCTTCGTATTTGCTATGCTGCACGCTATCTATACATAATAGGACTATATCTGCCACACACACACACACACGCAGACAGACAGAGAGAGAGAGAGAGAGAGAGAGAGAGATTCATTGTAAGCCATGGCCTCTTACAAAAGGCTGGCGTGTCTGATGACAATGTACATTGCTTCCTGACCAAAATGGAAACGTGCCTGGCCAGGAAGACAAAAGTTACGAAACATTCTCAGATCTGAAGCAGGCTGCCTTGGAGCCACTCTCGCTCACATCATGCACAGGGCTTGATCGACTGACTTAGGACAGAGAAAAGGAGGACAAAGGTCGGGCATGTACACCGTCAGTAATGGTGGATGTGAACCTTAAAAAACGACCTGCAGGGCTGAATTATCACGCAGCATATGCAAAAAAAAAACACACACACACACACACACACAAACCACGTGAAAGGCCGACAAGGAAGAAGAGGGAGGGAGGGAGGACCAGCTGGAGTGAGGGAGAGGCAGAAAATTGCTTATGCAGGATGTTAACGGGCGGAGGTCAGACAGTGCTGTTCTCGTTGATCGTGTGCACTGCCCCCCCCCCCCCCCCTCCTTCCCTTTTTGCTCCTGCCCCTGGGTCCCTCCCAACCCTCACCTCCTTCCTCCTTGTCCTACATGTATACATAATCACCACCACCACCTCCTGATATCTCTTTACACTTTCCCACTGGTTCATCCAAGCTGTCTACTTCCCTCTTCACTGGGGGCAAAGTATGACAGTTTTACAGCCCAGAGAGAGAGAGAGAGAGAGAGAGAGAGAGAGCTTTACTACGCAAAGACCTGTCCTCGTATTGCATACATCTCTCTCATACAAAATTATGATTCACGCTATAGATGATCGAACAGGCGCGGAAAACATGCATCAACTTACTGTCAGGGATTCTCGGACATCAAAGAAAAGGAGAGAGCGAGCGGAGCGGAGGAGGGGAGAGAGGGAGGAGGAAAGTGGACAGAGGGGTCACTCGTTCGGACAGACATAGACATGAAGAGTTGAATGAGCTAGTAAAAGATGAAAAGGGGGTGGGTGGGGGGGGGGGGCAAGGGCTGGGTGCAGGGGAAGGGGGAGTGGGGAGGTGATTGGCTTGGGGGCTAGAAAGGCTGTTGAGAATGAAGTGATAAAAACATCACTCCTCGACTTATCTGCCGTTGGGCTCCGAATTTCCACAGGCAAGTGCCATTAAACTCTGAAAGACGCTGAGAGGGAAGGACTGCCACAAGGAGAATGGAGAGGGGAGGGGAGGGAGGGTGTGACGGAATGGGTGAGAGAGGGAGGATTGCGGCGGGGGGGGGGGGGGGGGGGGGGATGTGAGAAGGGCAAAGGATATGATTACTTTTCGAACTTGTGAACTGACAAAAAGCTTGTTCTCTCTCTCTCTCTCTCTCTCTCTCTGGACCTGAAAAAAAAATTGTGTCGAAGCTCAAGTCTATTCTATACGAAGAAAATCTGAACCCGTAATTAGGTTGTTTAAACTTCCGCTTTCTCTGTTTTCTTCTTAGTCATGCTCCCCTCCCCTCTCCCCTCTCCCTCTTTCATCTATACATACACAGAAATACATGCGTTTGGCCATGGTATATTTTTAACTTTCTCGCCAAGTGTGAACTGTTACCTGAGCTGTGTTTCTTAACTGCGAGAATCGCTAGATTCATGGCCGCGAGGTGACGACGGCTAGACTATGCAAAGAAACGACAAAGAGACGGCGCCTGGCGGAAGCTGTTTTGATTGGCTTTTTCCAGCAAATCTGGTTTCTAAATCTGAATCAAGATTCAGCTAAATTTGCACTTGTGATCGAGAGCCGTGATAAAGGCAGCTTCAAATACCTGATTGATACAGCTGGTTCACCGGCTTTACGACGTACAGTGACAGATCCAATACACAGCCTAAACCCTTCGTCTTGAATCTAATGGGTTGTGTTATCATCTTTGTCCAGCATGTGAGCCAGCCTCCAAAATAAATCAACCACCACCTCGCCGGTATCTCGCTTCGCTCACCGTGCAGAAATACGACCACTCGTCAAACTCGCGAGAATCCGGTTACCCGTTTCGCGACCATAAACCGCAGCGTCATTGCTCTTTCTGCAGGGCATTCGATGAACTGGCACATGAAATGCAGGCTTAATCGGTTATTTTTTATTGGCTTTCGTCGCTGCGCACCGTTCAGTTTACAGTTGCAAGCCATATGACTCTGGATGACCTGGCGGATAAAGCGTTATTCTTTTGATCTAAGCTAGGGACTTGGTTCAATTCCCGCGCTCGAAACCACCAAGTCAAAGGGATTTCTCATTAGAATCCACATCTGTGCTCATTCCATCCCCATGTTAATCCCTCAGATGAGGATTTACATAGAGATCTCGAATGTGAACGCGTGCATTCAGCTATAATGGTAAAATCAACATCCAGAAACCTTTCATACGCATAAATCATTTCATCTTTCATGTGGGCCTATCACGTGGGACAAGTGACAAGCAACAACACATGCACACAAACACTGTTTTTAGACATCATCGCAACGTCAGAAGAGCGTGGTGCCAACGCCTGGACATTGGGACTGAAGAGGACGGCATCCACCAGCTGGACAGAGCAGCTCAAGTGACCATCTCCAGGCTGCGAACGGGACACTGCCAGCTCCTCTCCCATCTCTCAAGTCTCAAACTCTCTCATACTGACCAGCGCCCTTGTGGCACAGGCTCCCAAGCTTCCACCCACATCTTACAGTCCTGCCCCTCCTTTGAAGCCTTGAGACGCCAGACGTGGCCCGGTCTGGTTGAGGTCCAAGAGAAGCTGTGGGGACCGGTGGGGTCTCTGTCGACTTCACCTTACTGACTGCATTGAGGATCTAGCACGGCCGGGAACGCGAAAGAAAAGACAGAAAGACATCATCGTTGACGACAGAGTGGTCACTTTCCTGGTGGGGTTACTGGGAAAAAAAAACGGTCATATATGCATAAATCTCATCAGCAATGAACTTTTGAGTTTTAGCTGTGGAGTGAAGAAGAAGAGGATGATTCCCTCATGCGCCTTCTTTGCTCACTTTTATCGGCAGCCTTTGTGCATTGCTGAACATGTACATTCACATGCCGCGTCAACAGTGCATGAAAGATTGAACCCATATATTATATATAACACAGTGAGTCCCCCACAGATGAAGGCGGGACACCAAGGTAGAAATCAGGCAGAGAGAAACCAGCTGGACAGAATCAGAGTGCTCAAAGTCAAGTCCAGATAAGAGTTGCCCTTGACGGCCTGTGCTCAGTCAGTGGACGTGGGCCTGAGTGAGATCTCATAGACAACTAACTACCTAAGAAGTGGGCCTTAAATCATCACCCCGCCTTGACTTAAGGCTGTGTCAGGCCAATTGACATAGGCTAGAACCCCAAGGCTGCATCAAAATGTTGTTACGCTCTGCATTGTTACGTGGGGATTGTCTTTAGTTGTGTGACGAACTCCTAGCATAACATTATCAGTCTCCAAAATCCACCGAAGTCGGAGTGTGGCTGCCCATGTGGTGGGGTAATAATGGACAAAAGTAAAGAAATTAAGTGATGATAAACCTGAAGTGCGAAATGAAAGCACAGCTGACCTGGAATAAAATAAAGTATCTTTCTTTCTGCATGCATTCGCAGGCTGATACTCCTGCAGGCACTGCCTGTATAGACAGGCAGTGGAGTTTTGTGTGTATGACCGTTTTTTTTAATCCGCCATTAAGGCAGCCATACTCCATCTTCGGGGAAGGTGCATGCTATGTGTCACGTGTCATCCATACCAACGGCCAAACTGACCTTTCCGAAAGTTGGTGATGGGATTTGACGCGTGTGCAAGATGTTGTGCGTGCGTTCACACACGGAACCTCGGTTTATAGTCTCATTCGAAGGACTGTATGGGAATGGAGTCAGAAACAATTTTAACTCCGAGGGAAAAATCCCCCTGTGCCGATATTCGAACTTGCAACCCAGGATCACGTGTCCGGCGCTCTACCAACTGAGCTATTCCGCCTGATGTAAAAGATAGCTGCTGGTGCTGAACGTCCTGGAGCAGTATGCACTAAGAATCATGCCTGTCAGTTCAGCTACCCATTTCGCTCAACCATCATCCTCCCCCCCCCCCCCCCCCCCCCCCCCCCCCCCTTTTCCGCCCCACACTCCCCCCTAGCCTTTTGCTTTGTTTTTCCCTCTTTCTATATTTCCTCTGGTGCATAAATATAGGCTTATGTTTTTCACGCAGCAAAACAAAAAAACAACACACACACACACACACACACACCAGCTAATCGCATCTCTTATTTTTGGCTGTCTTTCATATGCCGCTGTTGTTGCCTTCTTTACATCACAATGGTAGCTCACGTGACATGTAAGCTTAAGGTGTATCCACGTTACACGCACAGCGTCAGCGACGCTTATAGTAAGCCTGGCATGACGTGATGTCTGTATTGATTCAACCCTCACCTTCCTCCTCCTCACTGCTCCCACCACAGCCTTTCCCCATGGAGTATATTTCGATAGTGGCCCCACTACTAAATATGTAATTCGGTCCCAACACTTAACGGAACGAAAGAACTCTGAGTTTGCATAGAATCGGCATTCCACAAACCTACCCAAGCAGCCGTTAAAATAGGTCGTTCAACGAAAAGTGCATGTCACGTGACGTGTCACGATGTGTCTTACACGCATGAAAGCCTCATCAGTGGTGGAATCTGAAGGTTTGTTTTTTTCGAGTTGGGATGGTCGAAGACGTGACGGAATTTTGAGTTTCGGGTTTCGATGATAAAGTGACCGTATTTCTGCGTTCTGCGTGGCATGGAATTGTCTTAAAAGATTTGATGGAGGGGGAAAAACATTTCAAAAAAACATAAAAGATATCATGTGGTTATGCTACCAGCACATACCGATTCGAGCGTTGTGCGTGCTTGTGTTTGTGTGTGTGTGTGTAACTATATCACGTGGTAAGCCATTTGTACATTCCAATTCAAGTGGTGTGTGTGTGTGTGTGTGTGTGTGTGTGTGTGCACGCGCACATGCCTGCGTGCGTGTGTGTGTGTGTGTGTGTTCTGAATGAAAGCCTCAACCAGCCAGGAACCCCAAATGCCACGCTTCGCTGATCGTCAAGCGTGCTTCAACTCGGTGAATCGACCCAGAGGACAAGCAGAAGAGGGTGACGAAGAGGGATTGGTGAATGGATCGGTGAGGGATGGGTTTAGAGTCGGCTGTGTGCAGAGAGAGTAGGAGGTGGAGAAAGAAGAGAGGCGGGGTGGGGATGGGGTCACAGGAGTTGGTTACTGAGTAACTTTCATGGCAGGAGGGTGTCACTGCGGTAGGGAAGGCCTTCGGGGTGCTGGAATTTCGCTGTTCCATGAGTAACACAGTTTCTGAGGAGGAGCAAGTGTAAGAAGGGGCCGGGGGAGGAGGGTGGTCGGAGGTGGAAATGGGGTGGAGTGGGGGCATTCAGGGAGGTAGGTCGTGGGGCGGTGAGGGGAGGGGGGGTTAGTGACTTGAACTTTCGAGTGGGCTTTGTGGAAGAGAGAGAGAGAGAGAGGAGAGAGAGAGAGAGAGAGAAAGAGGAGAGAGAGAGAGAGAGAGAATCTTTATTTCCAAGGGTAACAGATAAGCAAACACATGCTTTTTTTCATCCGGCCCTTGCCCCGTTAAGGGCTAAGTATGACTAGCGACTAAGACTTACAAAACTTTTAACAAACACACATATCTTCACAACATTAAAAAGTTAATCCATTAACAGTAAGGCATAGATAACTTTAAAAGGAAAAAAAACGATTTAAACCACAAACAAAAATAAGAAATTGATTACAAAGAAGATAAGAATCAGCACACAGAAATATGGAATAAGCGATCCTCCTATCGAAGGGGAGAGAGAGAGAGAGAGAGAGAGAGAGACAGACAGACAGACAGACAGAGATGGAGTGAGGAGGTGTTAGGTGGGGGGGGGGGGGTATGAGGGGTAGGTAGAAGAAAGAGAACCTGGTATCAATGACTACTTTGCCGAGAGTACCAAGCTCATCAAGCTGATTGCTGCCTGGGGAGAGTGCCAAGTTTTATAAAGCTGATTGCTGCCTGGGGACAAACGGGTGTGGGAATGGAGGTGAGATCCCGCGGAATAGGGTCCGGTTTGTAAAGAGGCGAGGTGGAAGGGAGGGGAGAGAGGAGGGATGTGGGGCAGCAGTAGGGCGTCAGAAGATGACAGCTTGAGTAGGTTTTGTGATGGGCAGTCAGCATCAATGGGTGGGGTGGGGGACGCCCTGGAGTGCTGGGATTTCCCTTGTCATGGGTCCCACTTGGAAACCCCCCAGGAGTTCCAGGGAGTGGGGTATGTGTAAGTGGAGTGGGAAGGGGGAAAGGGGCATGAGGGAGGTGGGTGGTGGAAGCTCTAGCTAGGGTAGTGGAGCCAGGGGGGGGGGGGGGGGTTGAATGGGCGAGTGACCTTTGTGGTGGTGGGTATTATTCGCCAAACGTCACCATCAACGTGGGCAGATAGATCCCTTCTGGGCTGTTGCTGAGACCCCCCTCCCCCCCCCCCCCCCCCCCCCCCCCTTCCCGCTGCCTCGTTCTCCCACTCCTTTCATTGCTCCCCAAGACCGGTAACATTCAAGTTCTACTTGCCGGGGAACTTGGGGGTGGGGGGTGGGGGGGAGCTTGGACAGAGAGAGAGAGAGGGAGAGAGAGGAGGGCAGAAGGGAGACCGATCGACAAAGGTCGCCGAGAGGCTTTTGCTACGTAATTCTGTGCTACGTCATATATCAACACGTGCACAGACAGACCCTGGCTGGGGAGAATGGGTGTAGAGGTAGGGTGCGGGGATGGTATAGGAGGAGAATGTGGAAAATGGGTGTGGATGGGGGCTTTCTCCCTCTCTCTCTCCCCCCCCCCCCCCTCCACCTCATACCTCAGTCAAAGTCAAACGTCCCAAGGGCACAATTAACCAGGCTGCCGCTGATTGCGTTACTACCCCGAGCCAGAAAGGGCGAAGGGCGGTCGGAAAAGGGCAGTATTGTATGGGAGAAGAGAACTCCAGCTGTGAAGTGCTCCAGGGACAGTAGTCGGGGGATCTTGCAGTCTACACTCCCTGCCTACTCCGATCAGTGGGAGGTGAAGAGGGTATACTCCATGAGCTGAACTCCGTGCCGCGTGTTGACCAATCATGAAACAGTTCACAGAACAGGGCATATCACATGGCCCAACACAAATTGTTGATGTAGTATTCGAATACCAGAGGGAAAGAGAAGAAACAACAACAACAACAAATCACACACACACACACACACACACACACACACACACAGAGTCTTTGAATCACTTGATATCGACTTATACCATCACCTTTATAATCTGGGACCCCCCAAAATAAATGAATATGGAGAGTTCTGTTGCTGTTGTTGTTGTTGTTGTAACTGCTGTTCTATTATCGTTCTTAAGTCTGTAATGCTCTCTTTCTTTCACTGAAGTGCTACATATCATGACCAGTTTACGAATAAAGTTCTTTATTGACAGAAAATGCGCCATCTGTGAAAATATGGATGTTACCCATCGTATCTCGGCAAGTTTTACTTACCTGTAACTTACCATGGTGTTTGAGTGATTATGTTAAATGGTTTTGGGATAAATACACTCCATACAAACCCTGCGCGTGTTCTGGCCACTCTGTGTAGAAATGGATATCAGTGGCGTCTCCATGTCTGTCTGTGGGTGTCTCCCGGCAGCGACCTCCGGAATCGTTGAAAATTGGGCGTTCAAAGGGAGGGAATCCTTTCCGAGAGATAAACCTGTTGTAGACGAAGAGGAAGTGTTCAGTAAGAAAAGGTTTTTTAAAAAAGGGGGAGCGGGGAAGGCCGGTAAATCTGGTATGGGTCATAAAAAGGAAAATGCTCAGGGGAAAAGTCACAGTTTTTAAATGAAAGGAGAGTTTACTGGTGGTCATTGCAATACAGACAAAGGGGAGAGTATTTGGGAAAGGCAAAAGTCTGTAAAGAATGGGTGGGTTTATTGGGAGAACACTTAACAGGAAGATGTTCAGGAACAAACCAAGCCTTTCAGGGAAGGGATGTGTTTATTGGAAAGTCATTTTAATGGAGACAAGGTGTAAAATGCTGGAGAAAAAAAAATGAGTCTTTAAAGTCTTTATTTGCAGGTCAGTCGAAGAGAAACAAAGATGAAAATGTCTATAAATGGAGGACATTTCTACTGGAAAGTCGGTCTAATATAAACAAGATGCGAAGCATATAAACGTACTCCCAGTTTTCCAAACCGCTTATAAATCGGCCAAGTGCTTTGTGAGATAAGAAATAAAGGCAAAATAACGGTTTTAACGGTTATTTAACCGATGTACACTTTTGAAACTGGTATTTTAGTCCTCACTGGGCTAAAGCCTGTGTACATACCAAATTTCATCCAAATCGGACAATATGTCAAGAATAACGGTTTTTAACGGTCAGATTTTGAAACACTGCATGGAAGTGCCATTTCTGTGTGATGACCTTTCTATATACAAAATTGCATTAAAATCCACCAATATATAAAAAAAATAACGGCAAAATAAAGGTTTATTGGTTATATAACCGATATACACTTTTGAAACCAGTATTTTACTCCTCACTGGGCTAAAGCCTGTGTACATACCAAATTTCATCCAAATCGGACAATATATCAAGAATAACGGTTTTTAACGGTCAGATTTGAAACACTGCATGGAAGTGCCATTTCTGTGTGATAACCTTTCTATAAACAAAATTTCATTAAAACCCACCAATATATAAAAAATAACGGCAAAATAACGGTTTAACGGTTATATACCGATATGCACTTTTGAAACCGGTATTTTAGTTCTCACTGGGCTAAAGCCTGTGTATATATCAAATTTCATCCAAATTGGACAATATGTCAAGAATAACGGTTTTTAACGGTCAAATTTTGGAACACTATATAGAAGTGCCATTTATGTGTGAAAACCTTTCTATATACCAAATTTCATTAAAATCCACCTATATATAAGAAATAACGGCAGAATAACGGTTTTTAGCGGTTGTTTAATCCATTTTCAGCATTACATCACTTACATATGGACAGAGGATCCAATTTGTCACAAGATCATCCAAACCGCTTATAAATTGGCCAAGTACTTTCTGAGATATACCATAAAGAAGAAAAACCGTTACATGCCGTTACAGCCGTTAGTAACGGCTATAACGGGGCAAACTAAAACATCAGGCATCATCCGTGGCCCATAATGAACATACCTGCTAATTTTCATAAAGGTCGGCCAAGTACTTTCTGAGATATTCCATAAAGAAGAAAAACCGTTACAGGCCGTTACAGCCGTTAGTAACGGCTATAACGGTAAACTAAAACATCGGGCATTATTCGTGACCCATAATGAACATACCTACAAATTTTCAGAAAGATCGACCCAGTACTTTTGTCTGGAGCGAGTGGAACACATTTTGACCACAGACACACACACAGACAGACAGACAGACAGACAGACACACAGACAGCATTTCTTCGTTCCCATTCGAAAGTACTCCCTGTTCTTTAAGAACTGGGAGTACAACAAAAACTGAGGATTTTTTTTTCTGGAAAAAAGTCGTTAAAGGGGGCGAATGTTTACGAGGTGGTCAGTCTTAATACAGCCACAGAGATGAATGTTCCAGTAAGTTTTAAAAGAAGAGAGCCTTAACTGGAAGGTGCACAAAGACAAAGAGGAAAATGATCCAATGTAAGAATTTTTTAGAATAATTCTTTGTGAGTCCGCGAAAAAACAAGAACAAACAAGTTTCAAAACAAAACACGACGCGTTTCGACATCTTAGGTCTTCTTCGGGCACGATGAACAACGCTCAGGACTATGAAAACGAAGAACGAGCAGTCACTGATCTTCACAGTAAAACGTATCTTTGATGGGACGGAGTCTTTGATAGGAGGCGCATGTAGACACAGAGAAAAGAGTTCCAGATAAACAAGTTTTTAAAGGGAGGAAATCTTCACTGGGAGGTCACTCTATCAGAGACAAAGAGAACAATATTCCAGAGAAACAAGATTTCAAATGGAGGGATTCTTTACTGGGAGGTTATTCTCATAGAGCCAAAGAGCAAACCGTTCAGTTAAAAAAGTCTTCAAGGGAGGGAATCTGTAAAGGGAGGTCAGTCTAACATAGGGAAATTATGCTCAGTGAAAAAAAAAATCTTTAAACGGTGGAAGCTTTATTTGGACAGAGAAAAATGTTCCAGGAAAACAAATCTTCAGTCTTTACTGGAAGATGTATGTAAGGGACTCTTTACTGGGAAGTGTTCAGCAATTTCAAATCTGTAAAGGGAGGGAGTCTTCACGTGGAAGTCAGTCCCCAGGGACAAAGAAAAAAAGTGTTCAGGGGAAAAGAAAACTTTAAATAGAGGGAGCTTTTACTAGTAAGTCGATCTAATATGGACAAAGATTACGAAAAAAATGTTTGGAAAAAGAAACAATTTTTTTAAGGGTAGGAATTTTTATTGGGAGGTCAGTGTAAAAATTGACTCGGAGAAAAAAAAAAAGTCTGTAAAGGGAGGGAATCCATCTCATTAAGACAAAGAGGAAAATAAAGGGAAGGAGCCTCTATTTGGAAGTAACTCCGATAAAATCACAGAGGAAAATGTTAAAAACAAACAAATAAATAAATAAGGGTCTCTAGTGGCGAATAATCTTATTTGCAAAGGTTTTTGTATGAAATGTTTCACACACACACACACACACACACACACACACACACACACACACACACACAAAGAGAGAGAGAGAGAGAGAAGAGAGAGATGGGTTTTTGTTGGGAAGTACGCATTAAAATGGTTTTGTAACTAACATCTTAATACTATTGGTAGGTGTTCGTCCGTTTCTGTATCATATGGTGATCAGAGCCACCCAACGACTACTTTGAAAAGCCTCAAAAATAAGCAGATTATCCAGTGAGTAATTTGTATCAGACTACGGCAACCATCCTACAAGAAGAACCTCTGCATAGATGATGCAGAGAAAGTGAATTTGACGCCATCTTTGTTTACAAGGCCATAGCAACCGAATCTAAACATTCATATGTACATTACGGCTGCTATCCTTGAAGAAGGATGACGCTGTAGTTTGATGTTGCAGATAAAGTGAAAGAAGACGCCGCCTTTGTTTACCAGGCATAGCAACCGAATCAAAATATGTTGTCTTGCTTACGCTTTATATTTAAATTGATGTCATTTTACTATATGGGCCACATGCTAAACAGCTAATTCAGTTGTCTTTTGGATTTCTATACGACGGAAGTAGCTGACTCGACTATTTCAAGACATGAGATGTTTTTGAGAATGTTTAGTGAGTCTGAAAATTGAATCTCTTTCTTTTTCTGTTGTATGCCCATTAAGGTACATGCTGGACGATTCCAAGCAGACAGGCTGAAATGAAAAGAATGGCACTGTTTGTTTGTTGTTGTTGTTGTTGTTGTTGTTTTTTTTTAATCGATGCTATCCGAGCACTAAGGTTGAAATGTGACGTGAGCAGTTCGGTTCCAATCCAGTGTTACAAATTAGACCCCAAACGCTGTATATCCTCCAATACACCAAAAAGATGTTTTTGTTTTGTTTTGTTCTGTTACTGTTTTCTTCGGAAACAGGGGAGGAGAAATGGTATGAAAAAGGCGACGCTCAGCTGCAAACATTCAATCCCTCACTGACAGCCATTAAAACCATTGAGTTCTGTAGTTTGAACTGCCTATCCAGGGTCAACGGACTTTCTTGTGTAGAAATAAGGGTCACAAACGGATTAGACATCATGGGAAAGAGACGGGACTGGTGCGGTTAATTGCCTGGACTGCTCATCAGTCTCATCAAGCAGCTTCGGTGAGTGATCCGGGAGATGTTACCAAAGGAATCAAGTTTATATGATCTGGAGACCTCAACATGTAATCACGATCTATATGCTTCCTGCTTACACTCTCTCTCTCTCTCCTCTCTCTCTCTCTCTCTCTCTCTCTCTCTCTTCTTCTCTCTCTCTCTCTCATTCACTCTCTTCTCTCTCTCTCTCTCTCTCTCTCTCTCTCTCTTCTCTCTCTCTCTCTCTCTCTCTCCCCCCCAGTTCCTTCCCCTTACTCAGCCACACCCAGGTAGATCCTGTTACAGCCTCAACACGGGCAGTCAGAAGGCGTGCATTTGCATCTTGCACACAAACTGAATCCCATTCAAAGATGAGTAGACCTTCGTATGCCAGTGGGATGGATGGCACTAAAATGCAACACATACACGTTGGAGTCGTGTTTAAAAATTATTACCGAGGACAGAATGTGGCTACCATATTGGTGGGATTGAAACCAAAAAACGGTTGTACACGCGCGCGCGCCGCGCGCGCGCACACACACACACACACACACACACACACAACACACACAAAAGAACAATGTTCATACCTTTTGCCCCTTTTTGGGTATGGAGGAAGGGTGAGTTTAAAGCAACAACAGGAAAAGGAAAGCAAACAAGCCAAAATAAAACATGATTTGGTAGTCAATGCTGACATAGACCAACAAATTACAACACTTGAGATAATCTAATATACTTTGACAATAGTTGCATTTGTTTTCGATTAGCAGAAGACATCATTTGACAAAAATTATGGACAGTAAATTCTGACAAATTTGTAAAGAGACTAAACCAGAATTCAGCGTCACTGAAAACAAAGTACAAATAAATGCCACAAAACAAAGGTGTAAAATGACGTGTATTTAATACAAGATATGAAACAGTCCAGTGGATTTTCAACAAATATGTCTCCGACATCGGGACACTACTCAGACAGCTGTCAGCAACAGAATGTGGGAAGTGTTGTTTTGTGCGATGCTTTTATGTGGTGTGATTGTGTCTGCTTTGTTTATTGCATTAAACATTACTTTGCACTTTGTTTTGTATTTATTTGTATTTGAAAGGAAAACAGATACGGAACATTGTCAGTTGTCATATGGACAGGCATAGGCCTACAGTCAAACAGCGAAAGTACGCCTTGGCTTAAAGCTGTGACAGACAAATTGACATAGGCTAGAAAACCAAGGCTACATCAAAATGTTGTCATGCTCTGCATAGTTATGCGGGGATAGTCTTCAGTCGTGACAAGCTCCTAACATAACACCATCAGTCTCCCAAATCCCGCACGTAATGTTCTCATCCCTAGCTGACGCATTTGTACCATCGTGTTCAAGTGCTTCGGCTGTTCGGATGATCCCTGGAGTCTTTTAGCCAGGGTACGACACCAACAACAAACAGCGAAAACAGACTAGGACCAAAAAAGAGTTTACGTGTGGGCATTACAGGATTTAAAAAAAAAAGAAAAAAAAAAAAGACTGCAATGTAAATCAAAGCAGTTCGACACGTTTAA
The DNA here is from genome assembly GCA_018398815.1 of Conus ventricosus. Taxonomy (NCBI): domain Eukaryota; kingdom Metazoa; phylum Mollusca; class Gastropoda; order Neogastropoda; family Conidae; genus Conus; species Conus ventricosus. The sequence goes on from CM031622.1 coordinate 3,465,152, forward strand.
GACCAGCTGGGGTGCCAAGTGCTACTCGAGTTTCAGGATGTTTCGTTTCTGTTGATTCATTGTCATAGTCCGCGATGCCAGGTGCTACGCACCACTCAGGTTTCAGGACGTTGGTTTCCGCCAGTTTATTGTCCTGACGTCAGCAGTCATCTGGAACTGAACTGCCAGGTCTTGCCAGAATGAATTGGGCATTGAGTGACTGCCTATTACGTTACGATTTATCGCCCATAGGAAAACAAAACAGTGGAGATCTACACATTGCAAGGCAAGATCTCCTTTCTGACCTATACTGTTAAAGACAACCCTTATCGCTTGTTCGAGTCAAAAATCAGTCGGTGGATTCATAAACAGAAGCATGTTGAATCACAGACTTGCTTGCTTAAACCTTTTTCATCTGCGTCTTATTTCTTACTGATGGTACATGAACACATGTGCCCAGCTGTACAATTAATCTACCGAATTCTGTGTACAAACTTCTTTGCGACTGGTTTTACTAAGTCCGTTCACCCGTTAGAGCGCTGCCTAAAAACAGGATCGGACCCATCTTATATTCCCGGGGGCGGGGGGGGGGGGGGGGGGGGGGGGGGGGGGGGGAATCGGTCCGAGAATGGGTAGGTGCCCTTTCGGTTTATCTTTACCTGGCATTGGATCACGAAAGACATTAATTGAGCTGTGCAGTGTGAGGGTGGGTCCGAGGAAAACGCTGCACAAATCCTCTTCCTCCACGGAGGGGGTGGTTCAACACCGAATAGAGATATTTGGGGCAGGGGGTCAAACTGTTTCGAAAGCACTGAACGAATCGCATGAACAATCAGGTGAACTCTGCTAGCACTGAACGAATCGCATGAACAATCAGGTGAACTTGCTGGTATTTTTCGGGACGTCCCCAGTTGGGTCGCCACACCTCAATAGCCATGAAATTGTCATCAAGACCCATCGACCAGAGTCAGCTTGTATTTCAATAGTGTCATCTTTCTCTGTTCCCAGTCAAGTTATCTCCATCCAGGCAACGGTTCCGATGAGGCTGTAAACAGCCAGCCAGCAACGCAGCAGTAAAAGGCATTCTGTCAAGCGACGGCGATCTCTTGTGCCAAAGATCTCAGACAGCAGTTTGTTTGTTGCCTCACCGAAGTTCCTCGAAACAGACCTATTCGCTGCCAGATGTTTTAACTGCGAGTTCGTATTCCACAAGCGCTCAGCACACACACACACACACACACACACACACTCTCTCTCTCTCTCTCTGTCTGTCACTTGCACACACTTTCGTTGCCCATCTGAACGTGTTATCGTTCCGGTTTTATCAGATTAGTTGGTATTAAATAGGTCCATTCATCTCCGCTCTCTTTAGAGATGATTATCCGCATCTGTCATTTTTCTTTTTTTCCTTTTTTTTTTTTTTTTTTTTAGTGTGTGGGATGTTAATCCTGACTGTAAAGTAAGATTTTTTTCGGAGGGGGGGGGGGGGGGGGGGGGGGGGGCGGGGGGGTGTGGAAGAAGAAGAAGAAAGAAAAGACGAGGTTCACCATTGCCGAGATTTTTGCTTACGTGACAGTTCTTGACCCTACCAGTCAGGTTGCCACATTCCGTCTTCAGGGAATGTGCCAAAACATAATTTTGTAGGAGGGTTATGGTGGGATCTCGTTCTCTGTGTGTGTGGTGTTATGTGTGTGCGCAGCCCCGGCACTCGCACGTGTGTGTGTGTGTGCGTGCGTGCGTGTGTGTGTGTGTGTGTGTGTGTGGGGTGTGTGTGTGTGTGTGTGTGTGTGTGCATTTTGTGTGTGGTGTGTGTGTGTGTGTGTGGTGTGTGTGTGTGTGTGAGAGATACATCCTGTCAGTCCAGAATAGCTCTCTTCAACAAAGGACGAGACGGGATTGAACATGTGAGCATCCCTGCAACCCCCCCCCGACAATGTTCTTTAACTGAAGTATGCGATCACAAAGGGACCGTGGTTTTAAAGTCCCATCTGAAGACCTTGGAAAGGGAGGGAAAGGCTGGATGAGGGTGGAAAGACTCAAGCTTCAGAGGCTGAGCTTTTAGCCTCTAGAGATCATTAGTCAGCCAAGACCCTTAGTTATCCCTTGCCTGCTTCATAACTGACTGTTGTCACAAATAGAAGCGGATCAGTTCAGTTCAGTGGTTTATTTAATGTCTTTTCATCGCCAGATGGTATTAGGCACTTTTTTTAAAAAAAAGAAAAAGAAAAGCCTTCACACTCAACGTATCTAGTACTTGCAAAGCCACATCTGATATGCGCATATTTAGTAAAGTGAAATACCTAGTGGTACACAAAGTTGTGATCTTTACCAAACTTTTGCAACATGTGACTGCGAAATAACCATGGCTATTTCAGCAACACATGAACCATATAAGACAGGATTGACATTATCAAGTTATTCATCTCAATACCTTTCTCCTGATAGAGCGAGGTCAACACTGAGCATTCAAACAAAGATGACGCACAGAAATGTTTTCTGCAGACACAAGTAATACCACGAGAATATTTAGTGTTCCAAGTATTCAGCCGTAATTTATGAATTAATCTAACCATGTGCCTAGGGCACAATGGTAAAGTAGATCCAGTCTTATCTTTCCTTCACACACAACACGTCCAAAAACTCGTGGGTGTCCAGTGGCGACTTATGTTGACTGCTCGCTTTAGACTTTGGCGCTGGTACTGCAGAGAAGAGGATGGGTGTGGGTGTGGGTTGTATATATGATGGCCAGAATGAGAGGCATGGGAGTGATGCATTAGGGGGGGGCACGGAAAATGAGCATTAAAAAAAGAGAAGGGACTATCACTACTAACACGAGCACTACATATCCTTACAACTACAACTTCTTCCTGCGCCAGTTAAGTCTCTCAGCACATTCAGGCACCAAACTGGGGTGCGCCGACAAACGTAGACAACTAGGACACCGACGTAATCCTTCCGTCACAACAACTTAGCAGAGCTTCAGGCCACGCACCCTGTGACGTTCAGTACCAGATTACCTCACGCCGGACTGAAACCGTTGTCGGAGTGAAACTCCCAACAAAAGGTGCCGAGGCAGCAAGCGTAAAAGACAGACGACATTCGAGGTTGAGGGGGCGCCCTGGGAAGGTCATCACCGTTTGACTGACGGTGTAATGACAGAGTTAAGTTTGTTCGGGGGTGAAATTAGTCCCAGGTGGTTCAACGTGCCGTGCAAGTGTCAATGTATCCAGTGTCGTCAGAGTACGTTGCAACCTCTTGATGTCGGCTGGCTGGTTAGATGTTTGTCGCTCGGTGCGGGAGGCAAATGTGTGTGTGTGTGTGTGAATGTGTGTGCGCGCATGCGTGCGTGTATGTAAGTGTGTGCATGCACGTGCACACTCTCTCCTGTGTTCTTTCTTTAGATGTTTCTTCTTTTACTGATATCAGATAATTAATGAGTGCGCCCCAACTTTCAAAATTGTAAAGCTCAGGATTAAACCAATCCAACTCTAAGTCTAGTTGGTCTTTATTTGTTCATTTTCTCATGACAACAGGTCAAAGAAATGCGGCAATTGATGCTTACTGGCACAGCTGGGAATCTGCACAGCCCTAGGGTATGCCTAGATGTGGTGTAACCAGTCCCATCCTCCATGTGAACTCTTACCGTTACAGCAGGGGAGACAAATAACAAAAAGTCACTCTTCTCTCATTTGCTAAGCAAATTTCATATCAAATTGTGTTTTTTTTAATGTATATTATATATATATGTATATTTTTTTTTTACATTTCACACACTATTGAAAGCTGTCATGGATTGTGTGTCTGACCAGAATATTCCCTGTTCCCAATAACGGTATTCAAATCCAGGATTCTCAAGCTGGAATTGTTAAACATTCTCAGCATTCCACTCGCCATGCTTACATGCCTCCAGATTCATCTCCACAGTTACATAAACAGCCCCAACAACCACAAAGACTGAACATAAAAGATACCACAAGGACCAGACCTAAAAGATACCAACAAATTAAGTTGCTCCCTCCCTTCACTCCAATGCCTACCCCTGTTCCCCCCAGATACTGAGAAAGGACATGTGTGCATAGTTCCACTTAGCACCTTTTGAAGGTATACAGAGTCTATGCTAAAACATTATGAAGTGGTTGCTTCCCCCCCCCCCCCCCCCCCCCCCTTCCCACACATAAAATCTCTTGCATTTCACCAGTTTATTCCCTCATTTCCGTATGCACAACCCCTGTATACAGTCTGTAGGCAAAGGAAAGATAACCATCCCTCTGTTGGTTGAAACTTTCTTTGAACTACTATTTGAATCTCTTCTCTGAATCCCCAAATCCAGCTTATGAGAGTGTTCTTGACCGAAAAGTTCCTCAAGAAATTTGAAGACCGCCCCAGTTCCATTCCATGCCAAGAAATTCGTTACTCTTCTCCATTTGAACAGTGCAGACATAGACCTTGGAGTTACGTGTGGTTTGCCCAGTTTTCCTGACCACCCACCAATTTTCCTCACCCTTAAGACCCCCTTTGGTCTGGACTCATAATGCTGACTCCACCAGCTCTTTCGCATACGTTTTTCACCAAACCTTTAAAATTTCCATGCTTCCTTAGAATATTTACTGATGGCTCAAAATCTGAAGAGGGGGTTGCCTCGGCTACGTTTTGCCTAACAGTTTATTTTCAAAGATGCAATAAACACATTCCCTATGACAGTTCCATTTACACTGCTGAACTGATGGTCTTGGTGCTGGATGGCTTATCTCTAAATCAAACATAAACACTTCACTCTCTCAGACTCCTTTTCTGTAATGGAGGCCATTGCTGGTCATAACCTAAAGCACCCTCAACTGCTCAAATTGTTTGAACTGTATAGCTCTTTGAAATATGACGAATACAACATAGTTTTTGCATGGATGCTGGGTCATGTTGGCATTTGAGGCTTTGAAGTTGTAGATCAACTTGCCAAAAATGCCACACACAAAGAGTTGAGCAGATTTTCTATCCCTCACACTGATCCGAAACCCAACACACAGGCCAGTATCAAAGACCTCTGGCAAGAAGAATAAAACTAGCAGACAGATAACAAACTCTTCCAAATCTGCCCAGACCTGAAAGAGTTTTTACTGTGAGCCACTGGCAACCGAAAAGAAGAAACAGTCATCATGCTTTTGCACACAGGCCACTCCTGTTATGCCCACTCATATTGGTTTAACTCAATATGAAGCTCCGTGGTGCATTCCACGTGACATCATGTACCACTCACTATGAAACATGTTCTCATAGAATATTGAGACTTACATGATGTCAGACTTAATACTTTACAGCAGACTCCATGAAAATCTTGTTCAGAGATGTCCCACCTGATGTGATTTTTGAGTTTCTAAAAGAGATCAACATTCGCCATCTAAGATTTTATGGAAGAAAGATTCTAAAAATATTCTGGTGTGTTTCAAAAAAAAAGTTTTAATGTGTATATGTTCATGTTTTTTCTTTAAATCTACCTCGAGAGTTGAACTTCAACGAGGGACAGCCCTGATATGGCCTTTGCGGTTTTGGGGCTATAAGCAACATTTCCCTCTCGCAACGCAGTCTTTTGTAATTTTAACACGCACCTGCCCCCCCCCCCCCCCTCTTTTCACACAACACACACAAAATAACACCACCTGGTTCTGGGTCAAAGTAAAGCATTTATTCTTGACGAAGTGATAAATAATCTATTTCAACCAGTCTACATGTAAACAACAAATATTGAAAGAAAAATCCATGGTGAAGGCAGGGCAGAGAAAGGGAGCTAGGGGCATGGAGAGGGAGCCGAGATTTCAAGATCAGATTTCCAAAACACCACACTCTTGTTATGGAATGCTGAAAGAGATGGAGATCAATATCCATAATAAAAATGTTGTACAAATACACCGCTTTGGAGAGCATATGATGATTGTATCATTGCATTAACATCTTTGAAGAGAGATAAACAGAAACCATCATTAGGCATACTAATGTCACATACCATTGAGAGGAAAACAAGAACAGAAGAAAGATATTTCCCTCCTCCCTCCTCTCCCAAGCAGATTTTTCATCATCTTTACGGATGTGATCTGTAATTCACACTTAATCCAACTGAACATCCTGCACACATGTCTGTTATCCTTTCAAAGACAAGTCAATATCCTGATAATGATTATCAACACATTAACATTGCAAATAAACACATCATTTGGGCAAAACATTCTCATAGGTATGAACCATTGTACATTGTGTTCCAGCACCAACCCCAGACAGGACATCCCTCCATTTCCTGAGGCAAAATCCAAAAATCGGTCGAGGACCTCCTTCACAAGCACCAACAAGATCACCCTGTGACCTCTCTAGAACAAAAGCTACAAGCACGTGCTTGCACGGCATACAAACATCCTACATCACTGCAAAAGGAATCTGAATGTTTGGTTTCATATACTAGTACACTCCGTCTACTATGAGTCCGTCGGGTCAACTATCCATGACTGATCTTTTTATGACAAGGTAATCAAACTGAAAGATTTCTTCCCCAATAAAATAAAGCACCTGTAACAGTATGATCACTGGCACAGCTATGCAAAACCTTGCTTTTAAAACACTCACACTGTGAATGAAATCCATGGATGTGCAAAGTCACCTGTCCTATCCAGCATCACACTTAAACTTGGAAGCATCCGAGTGCGAAAACCATGCTGATCGCTTCTACCACCACTTTTCTTCTCAATATGGCAACACACCTGGCAACATGCCATACGGCAATATGCTGGTTATATGGCAACATGCGGGTGTGAGGTGAAGTTTGAAGTCCACCTCAGAGACCCTGCTGACCCTCCCCCCCCCCCTCCTCACCTTCCCATCCCCCCCCCCCCCCCCCCCCCCCCCCCCCCCCCCCCCCCCCCCCCCTTCATGGAGTTCCACAGAACTGGTCTACGTGTGGTGCCTCAGGATATCAAAGGTGAGACAGGATTGCTAAACATGGGCTGGGTCTGTTCACCAGTATCGCTCTGGCGTTCGTCCCTGAAGGAGACGGATTCTTTAAGGATGGGTGAGGGGGTGGCAATGTCCTATTCTGAGCCTGAAAACATGCGACTTGCTGGGCAAGCGGTGGATTTTGACAGGTGAGGGAGTTCCCTCCATTTGGCTCTGACTGGTTCCATGGGTTTGTCATCACTTCTCTGTCCCTACTGGGGGAGTGCTGTCTGTTCCCGCTTGATGTCTCCTCCAAGAGTCTGCCCTTTGGGAGGGAATCCACTGCAGTATCTAATGGAATCTGTAGTGAAGATCTGCAATTCCTTTGTAATATCCAGCAAGAAATGCCATCTCTCTTGTCCTGTGGCTACCCACTGTCCAAAAAGAAGACTACTCCCTCTGGTCTAATACCTACTCTTGAGTTACACGCTTGATTTTATTCATTGAAGAGGTCTTCTGATTAAAACAAACTAATGTACTATTGCACAAATTTAGCATACTGGAAGAGTGTGTGTGTGTGATAATACTTTCACTTGAACATTTTGTTGTTAAGAGCTGATGGCTAATTTTCCTAAAATGATGTAAACAATTCCTAAACCTAAGCTTTGCAGCCCACAAAGCATATTGCACTGAGAACTTTCTAATAATTTCTGCCTAAGGTAAAGTCACCATGGAGGCAAGAACAGGCTTTCTCTTAGCTCTATTCTGACAGCTGGACGACGAGGCAAGAAAAGGCTTTCTATCAGATCCATTTTTTGACAAGTGGTTACAGATCTCTGTGCTTACTGTCTACTGCAGCAATTCACATGTTAAACATGGACGAAACCACTCAAGAATTCAATCTAAACATGAAAAAAGCGAAAACCATCAGAGCTCAAATGGAATAAATTGCTGCTTTTACACATCCATCCCCAATATCCATTCAGTTAAAAATCACAGAAGAAAACCTAAAATCTTCAAATGAGGTTAAAGGAGATTTAAAAACATATTTCAAAAACATTCCAACGGATACACATACTACAGTCAGCATACACAAATGCTTAGTGAAACTAAAACAAATAAACAGAGGCAAAAAAAAACCAGTCTCAAGGTTTGTACAAAAACAAGTACTAAATGTGCAAGAAAATGGACAAGGGCATTAAAACAAATGTCCATAGCAGATAAGTGTGTTTGGCACGACACTTTTGGGTATCAATATGTTCAAAACTAGCCCTGAACATGTGTCACATATGTCATCACATTAGAGGATACATTACATGAAATTTGTGTGTTTAACAAAACACGGAGAAATCCTTAGTCTTCTGCTTGTCATGAAATGGTACTCTAATACCCCCATCACGGAACAGCTCAAATACACCGTTTAGCAAATGGTAGAATCCACCACTGTCATCCCCACATCTGTCACCTCCTCTGCTCAACATCTGGCAGTGATCAAGTAGGTTTTCCCTTCTTTTTGAAATATGATTTTGTATTACAGATAAACCAAGTGCTCTTTGATAACTTCAGTAATATTCTCCCCCCACCCCACCCCCACCCCCCAAAAAAGACCAAAACCTGACCACTGACAAGCTTTCACCCACAACTCATAACACCGAGCTCTCATGTGGGAGTGTCACATCTGAGTATTCTTCAATTGTTCAAAGGTCCTTCCTTTGCTCATTAGTCAATTTTTAAATCAGGCTTCAAAGCTAAACGCCACAGACGAAGACAAAGCATACTGTGTATATACAAGTAAACTGAGAAAAAGAAAATGGCTACTGATGATTCAAAGATTTAATCTACCTGAATGCAAACATTTGTGCTGGTTTAGAGATGAAAACTAAATCATGATACATCAACTGCACTTGCAGGCACATCCATACATACATCATCTGACTTCATGTTAAAATAATTATCATGTAAAATGAAAATGACTTCTGGTCATTGTTGCTAAGGCATATATCATACAAAGGACACAAAATCAAGAGATTTGGTATGCATGACAGTTTGATTTAACAGGAACAGGAATAACACACATTGCTGCTACTTTTCACTAAAAATGAAAAATAAAACACCCCCAAAAACCCTAGTTTATACACATAAATATGTACATATGATCTACACAGGCCTGGCCAACATACTTGACCCGTGAAGGCCTGGACAAACACACACAACCAACAAAACATGCTATTGACCAGGATCATGTCAAAGCTCTGCTCCATCATGAATATATCAACACCACCAACCATGTCCTTTGCCATCAGACCCACCTTTACACCGTTCCCCACTGCCACAGTTGCAGCCCAAAACTCACCCAAATCTTGAGTATTAGCAACTCGCACACACAAGAAACAAAATGTGTGCGACATCACCGAGTTGTCCTGCATACGTCACACAGGAGAAAAGTAAGAATATCTGTCGTCGATAGCATTACACACAGAGACAATGCCTTAACCCTCTTCAGCGCCATATGGATCGGGAGAAGAAAGTCACAATCTTCCAATCCACTCCTCCTTCTCTTACCTGCTGCAAAAATAAGACCTCACCATTTTCAAATTTCCTTTTCATGTTCGTTCCCATACGCATGCTGGGAACAAGAGTATAATTTCATAAGAAGACACCATAGTGCAGTTGGAAATACTAAATAAACAGTAGGAACACGGAAAAGCGAATTAGTGTTAACTCACATATGAAATTCAATGGATAACAGTCACCATGGCATTATCAATTAACGTCACGCTTTGCAAGCTGGGAAAGTCATCAGTTCCATCCCCAAAGCCTTTCACTTTTTTTTCCCTCTCCTTTAAAAGATTTTTCAGCACCGACTGGTTCTTAATTTTAGTCTGCTATGGGCTCAGTTAGGGATTTTTTTTTTAAATGAAAGTAAGCATAGAGCACAGCCCTTTTATGTAAACTCTGACTGAAACAGAATTCCTTAATACCAATATCTTCATCTTCTTCATCGAGCAGCGTAAAGAAAGGTCTCAAATTCTGTGTCCCTTCATGTCCTGCTCTTGCAGTGACCTCATTTTTTCCCCCTGTCCATATCCATACTGTTGGCGAGTTCTTAGCGGAACTGCTAATTCATGGGGACTCTCAGGCTGTGATGGTGCCCTCTTGAGAGTCACTCACACTGGCTCTGCAACTAGGCAACTAGGATCCCAATGTGGGCCAAGCAGGTGGTATCCCGCATACTTTAGATCCAGGCAACAGTGAACAGCACTGAAGTGAGTTGGCAGCACTGCTGTGTGTTCTCTGCTGGGTTGCCTCACAACAGTTTGATGCTGACTGCTCCCCAGGGATTGCCAGTGCTGGGGCTATGGTGGTAAAAGTCAAAGTGAGGCTGTGAACAAGAAGCTGGAATGAGCGACAGGGGAGTAGTGCCACTAAGGTGGCACACAAGTTCACACACACACACACACACACACGCAAAGGAATGAAACTTAAATGATGTAATTTCAAATCAAAATCAAATCGAATTAAAATTTCTGCCACGTTTTAAGAAATAATTCATGATTAACAATCTTCCATTCACTGAAACTGAAGATTGTTTTTTTTCTGTTTAGTATCACATTTAAAAAATCAAATTATAATCACAATCTCTCTAATTGTACAGCTGGTCCATTATCCGACATATCTAGAACAATTGTGGACAGATTCCATAATTGACAACACTTAAAAAAAATTTAAAAAAATTTTTCAACTTGGTTCCTGATGGTTCCCAAATCTAAATGTTTACAAACTATACATATACAGGCAATGATTTTCTTCTTTGATGATTTTTTCTAAATGCTGCACACGCTCACAGACCATCAGCAGCTTTCCTGTGACTATTTCTGTTGGCAAAAATACACCAATCCACAAAGCACAAATCAAAAAACACACAATAAAAACGAGTATGTCCACTTCTTAGAATAGAAGACAAAATCTTTTCTGAATGGTCTTCGTAAGTGCATTGTGTCAGCACCAGTGAACAAGTTCAGGCCCCCTCCCTTTAAATGCAACAAAAAGAGAGTTACGACTAGAAAACACACTTCAAAAGATTTCCAAAAGCATAAAGAAATTTTTCACAAAAGGAAAAAAAAAAAAAAAAAAGCAGAACAAAATTCCCAGGCTGGCTGGCTATCAAAACTAGGTATGGAATTTTGCCTATATAATAACACCTTTGGTGATTGTAGGTGAACATTCAGTATAGGAGAAAAAAAAAGTTTCCGTATTTAGTGCCACTGACCAAATACTGTGGTCATCGACCAAAGTGGCTCAGCGTCAGTGCAGTGTCTTCTCGGTGGGTTGCTTTGTAATAGCCTAATACTGACTGCTCCATGTAGACCGCTTGTGCTGAGGCTGTGACAAGATAACCTTGGATGTGGCTGTGTAAGGGCTTGCTAGAGAAATGCCACCACAAAAAATTTAAAATCGAGACGAAAAAAAACAAAACAAAAGCAGGCAAGCAAAGTCGTTACTGGCCGTTTCCTGTTTAACAAAGAGAAACGACAGCTTGACTAATGTGCTGAATATGCATTGGAAATTAAGGATTCTCTTTGTAATTAGACATCAGCCGTGTATACCCTGAATTTGCTGTTGGAGTATTTCTCACCAGAGAGTACTTTCCTGAAAACAAGAAGTATTTGAAAAGCTTCCTTGTTCTGCATCTCATAATTTCAAACCTAAGCTTCCCATCATAAAATGCTCTGCCTGGAGCATGGTTATGGAGACTGTTACACCATGGTAATTGTGAAACTAGCAGCACTTACCGTGACAATGTACACAAGAAAGAAAGAGATCTAGATGGTGCATTCACCCAACGGTGATACACTACTTCGCATTTTGACTGTGTGTTTTGGTTATGTGATGTGCTTTGGTAAGTTTGTTCTAAAATGGACAATAGATGCCAGAAGTGATGAGCACACAGATCTGAGTCACCCATTAAAATAACAGACACCAGAAGTGTATGAGCACACAGATCCGAACACCCATTAAAGTATATCTACTTTCCCGTGGTGAAAATAGGACCCTATGTTCTGTGAAGACCTGAAGCCAGCCCATTCTCTTACCTGTATGATCATGGATGCTGAAAATTGACTCTTCAGCTGCAGAATTTACTACTGCTTTCTACAGGGCTGTGAATCAGATCATGAAGTCTGTAGGTTCACTCAGCTGGGACAGTGATGACCAATTACAACATGGTGAAGATATTTTCACATTGCGTTTTGGAAGGGAGATCAATCCATCATGGCAATGAGCCGTAATTCTGAGTATTCTATGTTCAAAATGCGCTTAAGGCCTGCCATACACAGGAGAACACTTTTCATATAAAACAGTATTCATTAGCACTTTAGGAGTAAAATCATATACACGCTTGTAAAGTCGTTTTTGTCTACATCACTGAAAAAAAATTATTCCAACACCTTTCTCTGCCGTGCACAGTTGATCTCATCTCCATATATCCGCCTGTCACTTGCAGCTCAAAAATCACAGGTGATTAAAGAATTTGTTGGAAATAAAAAAAGAAGAAAAAAATGCCTTGGTTTCTGATTATTTCCATTACTGCGTTGAATTCTTACTCTTAGCACAAAGACTTTTCTGTGTGAAGTTCCAGCTGCTTTTCCTAAAAGAGAACATGGGAACATAAATAAAGGTTTCCTTATGTAGCCTGTGTGTATATGTGTGTTTGTGTGAGTGTGCGCACTTCCTCTGAATGTAAAGAGAGTTTTGCAGCAGAACTGTTAAGATGATGTGCTTGGAGTCTTCGAGAGTACAGGGTGGGAGATGACAGGGTCTGGAAAGGGACTAGATGGATGTCATGTATTGGGGACACTGGTATTACCTTCACTCCAGATAGCTGCAAAGTGCGACCGTTCCCCGTGTTTGTACACACATGAACACTTTCACCTGTTTTCCCTTCTCAGTCTGCACATCTTTATCCCTCATACTCGGAACATCTCCCTTTTGCCCTTTCTCTCTCATCTGTGGCTTTCTTCCTTCCTCCTTTACCCCCCCCCCCCTCCCCCTCTCTCGTTTTCCCTCTTAAAGAGAAGAATAAAAGTGAATTATTGCACAGCTCCTCCATTTGTTTTGGATCTGACTGTATGGCAGAAGAACACACTGCAGGTGAAACCGTCACAAGGAAATTAAACCTGTAATTTCCTCTCACTACATTCTTGTTCATGGGCAATTCCTAGGAGTCCAATGACATTTCAATGTTAACCCTAACATTTCCTTTCTCTACACTCTCTGTTCTGGGCAGTTTCATTACGAGTCTTAATGAAATTTCAATGATATAACCCTAACATATTCCCTCTCTACACTCCCTGTTCATGGGCAGTTCTTACGAGTCTAATGACATGTCAATGATATAACCCTACTGTGCTACAATTTCCTCTCACCAGACTCCCTGTCCAAGGTCATTTCCTTACAGTCCAATGCACATTTCAATGATAAAAACAAACAAACAAAGTAGGACACATCTCTGACACTTTTACCGTACATGTATACAAACAGCAACAGCACAAGTATCTGTACACTCAACTACTTCACTCTCCTCACACATACACACAGGGGAATGTCAGTGGTTCTTCTATACACCATAAGGTCTCTCCAAACAGAATTTGTCCAATGTCTTCTCTTTCGGAGGGGGGGGGGGGGGGGGGGGGGGGGGGGGGGGGGGGGGGGGATTTTAAAAACTGATAATGACTAATATGCAAATCACTACACATGACAACACACACACACACAACCTGTTTCTACACACAACCAAGCAGTAAACATGTTCATGAATACAACCATACAAACATTGCACTCACAACATTCAAATGATGCTTTTCATCGCTATGTTTTCACCTGAACAAAAATGCAAAAGAAAAGCAACCAAGATTTTAATGGCACATTCCTTTTCTCCTGGTCAGTCAAAGAAAAGCAACCAAGACTTTAATGGCACATTCCTTTTCTCCTGGCCAGTCAAAGAAAAGCAACAAGACTTTAATGGCACATTCCTTTTCTCCTGGCCAGTCAAAGAAAAGCAACAAGACTTTAATGGCACATTCCTTTTCTCCTGGCCAGTCAAAGAAAAGAAACCAAGATTTCCATGGCACATTTCCTTTTCTCCTTTAAATCCCAACTCCAGTCAGAAAATCATGATGCAAGAAAAATGACAACAACAAACAAAGGAACAAAGCAAACATTTTAACAGCACTACGGACTGTGAAGAACTTGATCAATTTCCCCCACCCTTGAACTCCTTCAACAAACAAAGGAACAAAGCAAAACATGTTAACAGCACTACGGACTGTGAAGAACTTGATCAATTTCCCCCATCCTTGAACTCCTTCAACAAACAAGAACAAAGCGAAACATGTTAACAGCACTAGGACTGTGAAGAACTTGATCAATTTCCCCCATCCCTTGAACTCCTTCAACAAAAAGAAAGGAAAAAAAAAAAAAAAGAGCAAATAAACAAAACCTCTGATATCTGACAGTTAAACATGCATTTCTAATTTCAATAATTTCTGTTCCTACTCTTTTGCAAAAGTAGACCACATGTTTGCATATTCAAACTTAACCCAATATAAGAAACAGAGTCATAACTGGAACTGGAATATCAAACACAATAAATCAGAAAAAAAAGAAAAAAAGAGAAAAAGTCAAAGCAGTAACAACTCATACAGAATCAGACAGCTCAGCGATCTCTGTCTTGATGGCGACGCTCGGCTCATGATGTCGGTTGGTCAACAGTTCGTACAGGAGAAACACAATGCAGATGTTGGGCGTGACGTGGAGCATGTAGGCCGAGAACCCTTGTTAGAAACCACGGTACGACTCTTTCCTGGGACACAGACAATGCTTGGGTAAGTGCAAGGATCCCTACCAAATTTTTCATATATACTTTTTTTTTTTTTTTAAATCCTCGGTTCCCAGTTGCATCCACTTGATATTCAATCAAGTGAGAACCTTTTTTCCTCTTTTCTTCAATTTTTTTGTTTTTGTTGTTGCTGTGCTGTGCCATCTTCTAAGCATTTCAGTGTCATCACCCCCATGCCCCTCATTCTCCCCATGCCCCTCACTCCCCCCATGCCCCTCATTCTCCCCATGCCCCTCATTCCCCCCTCATTCCCCCATGTCCTCACTCCAGTCCCTGTCCACGCCCACACCCTGGCTTGTCCCTCCACTGCCCCTCACTCCCCCATGTCCCTCACTCCCCCCATGTCCCTCACTCCCCCCATGTCCTCATTCCCCCATGTCCTCATTCCCCCATGCCCTCACTCCAGCTCCCTGTCCACACCCTGGCTTGTCCCTCCACTGCCCCGCTACAGACACAATGACACATCTGTCGAAAATTAACATGTCTCTTGTGCATTGTTTATCAAAATAAGTATTACTTGTATCCTCTTGTGTACATGTTTGTGTTTTCGCTGACAATAGATGTTTTACTGCAGTATTATCTTTTGACTTCCCTTTTTCTTTTTCAGGAACCCTTGATTGTGAGCACTTTACACATCCCTGCTGTTAAGAGACACACGATAATGTTGTTTATGTCGAGCTGGTGATTTTACCACTGTTGAATGTTTCAGGGAGAATTTTAAAGGTCTACTCTTAAGATTGGCAATAATTTGTTGAAAACAGGTCTGCAAGTTGAGTACCTACAATGCAAGTTTTATTTCATGAAAAAAGGTGCCCATTTCGATTTGATTACTGATTAAAAAGTGCTCTAGCTTACCTGTTCAAACCCAGCGCTCTGGACAGAAAACTGTGACATCACTTGTGGGGCTGCCTCAGTTCTTCTAATGTTAACAATATAATTGACATTTACTACAACAGGCTAATGATCCCTAGCTTGCTTGAGACTAAAGTCACTTCTTTCATGCTTGCCTTTTTAGTCCGCGATGGTAATGAGTGCATGTTGTTGAAAGAAAGGGAGAAAGTTGAACAATGTTGTAATATTTGCATTACACGAGAGAGTCTTTTCAGTTCTACAGAGCAGGGAGCAGGTGACTTCGACAGAAAAAGACGATCTTTGCCAAAATCTTATCCGTGACACAGTCTAAAGGGTTCTGGTGTCGATTTGTGTACTTTCTAATCACTATACATCGAGCAGATAGCTATGAGTCAACTGATCTGACTCACAGTGTAAAGCCAACTCGTCCCATTTTACTACTGACATCATATTCAAGAAAATTCAAGATATGCCAAGATTTCGCTATGGACTCGTTTTTTTATCCTATATTACAGGTGAAAATGCTCTCTTTGATACATGGTTATGCCTTGCCAAATATTTTATATATTCCGTTGTACTGACAAATTATTGCCAAGCTCAGGTGTAGACCTTTAAAGCATTTTCTGCCTACTTCGCTTCTAATGTTTCAGTGCATTGGCTCACCTCCTCTGATGTTTCATTGCAATTATAAAAAGAGTTATCTAAATGCGTCCCTCACATTTGATAAGCATAACTTTGGTGACCCTAAATGGATCTGGCTGTAACTGTGCTAACTGCCCTCTACACAATTATAAATCAATGAAAATTGTGTCTCTGAAAATACAAAATCTGCCCACTTGAAATGCTCCCCGCTCACATGAAACTGTATCTCTTTTTGGCCATTGTTTGACCTTTCCTAGTCCCCCAGAACCTGTGACCCTTTCTGGTCACTGTGTTCATTTCCTGGTCCCCTAGAACCTGTGACCCTTTCTGGTCACTGTGTTCACCATTTCCTGGTCCCCCAGAAACTGTGACTCTTTCTGGTCACTGTGTTCACCATTTCCTGGTCCCCCAGAAACTGTGACCCTTTCTGGTCACTGTGTTCACCATTTCCTGGTCCCCCAGAAACTGTGACCCTTTCTGGTCACCGTGTTCACCATTTCCTGGTCCCCCAGAAACTGTGACCCTTTCTGGTCACTGTGTTCACCATTTCCTGGTCCCAGAAACTGTGACCCTTTCTGGTCACTGTGTTCATTTCCTGGTCCCCTAGAACCTGTGACCTTTTCTGGTCACAGTGTTCACCATTTCCTGGTCCCCCAGAAACTGTGACCCTTTCTGGTCACTGTGTTCATTTCCTGGTCCCCTAGAACTGTGACCCTTTCTGGTCACTGTGTTCACCATTTCCTGGTCCCCCAGAAACTGTGACCCTTTCTGGTCACCGTGTTCACCATTTCCTGGTCCCCCAGAAACTGTGACCCTTTATGGTCACTGTGTTCACCATTTCCTGGTCCCTAGAAACTGTGACCCTTTCTGGTCACCGTGTTCACCATTTCCTGGTCCCCCAGAAACTGTGACCCTTTATGGTCACTGTGTTCACCATTTCCTGGTCCCCCAGAAACTGTGACCCTTTCTGGTCACCGTATTCACTATTTCCTGGTCCCCCAGAAACTGTGACCCTTTCTGGTCACTGTGTTCACCATTTCCTGGTCCCCCAGAAACTGTGACCCTTTCTGGTCACTGTGTTCATTTCCTGGTCCCCTAGAACCTGTGACCTTTTCTGGTCACAGTGTTCACCATTTCCTGGTCCCCCAGAAACTGTGACCCTTTCTGGTCACCGTGTTCACCATTTCCTGGTCCCCCAGAAACTGTGACCCTTTCTGGTCACTGTGTTCATTTCCTGGTCCCCCAGAAACTGTGACCCTTTCTGGTCACTGTGTTAATTTCCTGGTCCCCTAGAAACCATGAACCTTCCTGGTCACTGTGTTCACCATTTCCTGGTCCCTAGAAACTGTGAACCTTCCTGGTCACTGTGTTCACCATTTCCTGGTCCCCTAGAAACTGTGACCCTTTCTGGTCACCGAGTTCACCATTTCCTGGTCCCCCAGAAACTGTGACCCTTTCTGGTCACCGTGTTCACCATTTCCTGGTCCCCCAGAAACTGTGACCCTTTCTGTTCACTGTGTTCACCATTTCCTGGTCCCCCAGAAACTGTGAACCTTCCTGGTCACTGTGTTCACCATTTCCTGGTCCCCCAGAAACTGTGAACCTTCCTGGTCACTGTGTTCACCATTTCCTGGTCCCCCAGAAACTGTGACCCTTTCTGGTCACAGTGTTCACCATTTCCTGGTCCCCTAGAACCTGTGACCCTTTCTGGTCACAGTGTTCACCATTTCCTGGTCCCCCAGAAACTGTGACCCTTTCTGGTCACTGTGTTCACCATTTCCTGGTCCCCCAGAAACCATGAACCTTCCTGGTCACTGTGTTCACCATTTCCTGGTCCCCTAGAAACCATGAACCTTTCTGGTCACCGTGTTCACCATTTCCTGGTCCCCCAGAAACTGTGACCCTTTCTGGTCACCGTGTTCACCATTTCCTGGTCCCCCAGAAACTGTGACCCTTTCTGGTCACCGTGTTCACCATTTCCTGGTCCCCCAGAAACCATGAACCTTCCTGGTCACTGTGTTCACCATTTCCTGGTCCCCTAGAAACCATGAACCTTTCTGGTCACCGTGTTCACCATTTCCTGGTCCCCCAGAAACTGTGACCCTTTCTGGTCACTGTGTTCACCATTTCCTGGTCCCCCAGAAACTGTGACCCTTTCTGGTCACTGTGTTCACCATTTCCTGGTCCCCTAGAAACCATGAACCTTCCTGGTCACTGTGTTCACCATTTCCTGGTCCCCCAGAAACTGTGACCCTTTCTGGTCACCGTGTTCACCATTTCCTGGTCCCCAGAAACTGTGACCCTTTATGGTCACTGTGTTCACCATTTCCTGGTCCCCCAGAAACTGTGACCCTTTCTGGTCACCGTGTTCACCATTTCCTGGTCCCCCAGAAACTGTGACCCTTTCTGGTCACCGTGTTCACCATTTCCTGGTCCCCCAGAAACTGTGACCCTTTCTGGTCACCGTGTTCACCATTTCCTGGTCCCCCAGAAACTGTGACCCTTTCTGTCACCGTGTTCACCATTTCCTGGTCCCCCAGAAACTGTGACTCTTTCTGGTCACTGTGTTCACCATTTCCTGGTCCCCTAGAAACCATGAACCTTCCTGGTCACTGTGTTCACCATTTCCTGGTCCCCAGAAACTGTGACCCTTTCTGGTCACCGAGTTCACCATTTCCTGGTCCCCCAGAAACTGTGACCCTTTATGGTCACTGTGTTCACCATTTCCTGGTCCCCCAGAAACTGTGACCCTTCTGGTCACCGTGTTCACCATTTCCTGGTCCCCCAGAAACTGTGACCCTTTCTGGTCACTGTGTTTACTATTTCCTGGTCCCCCAGAAACTGTGACTCTTTCTGGTCACCGTGTTCACCATTTCCTGGTCCCCAGAAACTGTGACCCTTCCTGGTCACTGTGTTCATTTCCTGGTCCCCTAGAACCTGTGACCCTTTCTGGTCACTGTGTTCATTTCCTGGTCCCCCAGAACTGTGACCTTTCTGTCACCGTGTTCACCATTTCCTGGTCCCCCAGAAACTGTGACTCTTTCTGGTCACTGTGTTCACCATTTCCTGGTCCCCTAGAAACCATGAACCTTCCTGGTCACTGTGTTCACATTTCCTGGTCCCCCAGAAACTGTGACCCTTTCTGGTCACCGTGTTCACCATTTCCTGGTCCCCCAGAAACTGTGACCCTTTATGGTCACTGTGTTCACCATTTCCTGGTCCCCCAAAACTGTGACCCTTCCTGGTCACCGTGTTCACCATTTCCTGGTCCCCCAGAAACTGTGACCCTTTATGGTCACTGTGTTCACCATTTCCTGGTCCCCCAGAAACTGTGACCCTTTCTGGTCACCGTGTTCACCATTTCCTGGTCCCCCAGAAACTGTGACCCTTTCTGGTCACCGTGTTCACCATTTCCTGGTCCCCCAGAAACTGTGACCCTTTCTGGTCACCGTGTTCACCATTTCCTGGTCCCCCAGAAACTGTGACCCTTTCTGTCACCGTGTTCACCATTTCCTGGTCCCCCAGAAACTGTGACTCTTTCTGGTCACTGTGTTCACCATTTCCTGGTCCCCTAGAAACCATGAACCTTCCTGGTCACTGTGTTCACCATTTCCTGGTCCCCCAGAAACTGTGACCCTTTCTGGTCACCGAGTTCACCATTTCCTGGTCCCCCAGAAACTGTGACCCTTTATGGTCACTGTGTTCACCATTTCCTGGTCCCCCAGAAACTGTGACCCTTTCTGGTCACCGTGTTCACCATTTCCTGGTCCCCCAGAAACTGTGACCCTTTCTGGTCACTGTGTTCATTTCCTGGTCTCCCAGAAACTGTGACCCTTTCTGGTCACTGTGTTCACCATTTCCTGGTCCCCCAGAAAACTGTGACCCTTTCTGGTCACTGTGTTCACCATTTCCTGGTCCCCCAGAAACTGTGACCCTTTCTGGTCACTGTGTTTACTATTTCCTGGTCCCCCAGAAACTGTGACTCTTTCTGGTCACCGTGTTCACCATTTCCTGGTCCCCCAGAAACTGTGACCCTTCCTGGTCACTGTGTTCATTTCCTGGTCCCCTAGAACCTGTGACCCTTTCTGGTCACTGTGTTCATTTCCTGGTCCCCCAGAAACTGTGACCCTTTCTGTCACCGTGTTCACCATTTCCTGGTCCCCCAGAAACTGTGACTCTTTCTGGTCACTGTGTTCACCATTTCCTGGTCCCCTAGAAACCATGAACCTTCCTGGTCACTGTGTTCACCATTTCCTGGTCCCCCAGAAACTGTGACCCTTTCTGGTCCCGAGTTCACCATTTCCTGGTCCCCCAGAAACTGTGACCCTTTATGGTCACTGTGTTCACCATTTCCTGGTCCCCAGAAACTGTGACCCTTCCTGGTCACTGTGTTCACCATTTCCTGGTCCCCCAGAAACTGTGACCCTTTCTGGTCACTGTGTTTACTATTTCCTGGTCCCCCAGAAACTGTGACCCTTCTGGTCACAGTGTTCACCATTTCCTGGTCCCCCAGAAACTGTGACCCTTTCTGGTCACCGTGTTCACCATTTCCTGGTCCCCCAGAAACTGTGACCCTTCCTGGTCACTGTGTTCATTTCCTGGTCCTCTAGAACCTGTGACCCTTTCTGGTCACTGTGTTCATTTCCTGGTCCCCAGAAACTGTGACCCTTTCTGGTCACCGTGTTCACCATTTCTGGTCCCCCAGAAACTGTGACCCTTTCTGGTCACTGTGTTCATTTCCTGGTCCCCCAGAAACTGTGACCCTTTCTGGTCACTGTGTTCATTTCCTGGTCCCCCAGAAACTGTGACCCTTTCTGGTCACCGTGTTCACCATTTCCTGGTCCCCCAGAAACTGTGACCCTTTCTGGTCACTGTGTTCACCATTTCCTGGTCCCCCAGAAACTGTGACCCTTTCTGGTCACTGTGTTCATTTCCTGGTCCCCCAGAAACTGTGACTCTTTCTGGTCACCGTGTTCACCATTTCCTGGTCCCCCAGAAACTGTGACCCTTTCTGTTCACTGTGTTCACCATTTCCTGGTCCCCAGAAACTGTGACCCTTTCTGGTCACTGTGTTCACCATTTCCTGGTCCCCCAGAAACTGTGACCCTTCCTGGTCACTGTGTTTACCATTTCCTGGTCCCCCAGAAACTGTGACTCTTTCTGGTCACCGTGTTCACCATTTCCTGGTCCCTAGAACCTGTGACCCTTTCTGGTCACTGTGTTCACCATTTCCTGGTCCCCAGAAACTGTGACCCTTTCTGTCACTGTGTTTACTATTTCCTGGTCCCCTAGAACCTGTGACCCTTTCTGGTCACCGTGTTCATTTCCTGGTCCCCCAGAAACTGTGACCCTTTCTGGTCACTGTGTTCACCATTTCCTGGTCCCCCAGAAACTGTGACCCTTCCTGGTCACTGTGTTTACCATTTCCTGGTCCCCTAGAAACCATGAACCTTTCTGTTCACTGTGTTTACCATTTCCTTTCTCATAAAGATACTCACTGTCTGATTACTGTTACTACCATTTCCAGCGCACATACAATCTGTGTTCCTTTTCCTAAGCATGTTTACCATTTTCTGTATATACCATTTTCTGTATACATAACAACTGTGTCCCTTTTAAAAAAAAAATCTCTTTCCAACGTTCTGTCAACCTGGCTTCAAACTTAAACAACTGCAGACACTAGCCCTACAGGTAACTATATGACATTCTGAAGGAGATCCACCCAATGTTTCCAAGTCGTGTAGCAACAGTCAGTCAGGGCACAAAGCCCTGCCCTGCCCACAGCGCTTTCCCTGTACACAGGGTAATAAGATCTGGACACAGGTTCAGCAGATTTCAGACTGGATTAACTAGATTTGGAAACATGGTAATAAAATTTAGAAAGGGAACACTAAGATTTGGAAACAGATTAATCAGACTGGATATGCAGTGATGCGTTTTAGACAGAGCTTAACCCTCTGCCTACCGCATGACTTTGTGCTATATGACTATGAGAATACCATGCCAAGAGAGGTAACTCCGCAACACATACACACTTGCCATAAAGAAACCTCAATAGAAAATTTGTTTTTAACTTATCTATTCTGTAAAAGTAATGAAAAAAATTCAAAGACATCACTCCATCCAAAAGAGCCATTTCCCCCCACATATAGTGAACTGGTACACGAGGGGAAAAAAACCAAACGAACAGACTAACTGTACTTCGGTGTTCTCAGCGCTAAAACAATTTTCCCTAAATTCACTGTACCCACAGAACATCATGGATTAGGAGCACAGAGTGATTTTCCAAGTCTAAAACAAGTACTGAAACCTTCAGGAACAAAATAAAGTCATTCTGTATGGTATGCACACTAAATAATCAACTTTTGTTGTGAAGCAAAAAACAACAACCCAAACTTCAACAATTTTGTTAAACTGAAGGCATCACATACAAGATTTGTCTTCTAACTACTGAGGGGAAAAAATAACAAGAACAGATTACTGAATACTGGGCTTTAGATTGTGATGGAATTCAACAAAAATGTGCTTTTGCACAAGTGCACTGAGCACCCCCCCCCCCCTTCCCCCCCAACACACACACACACACACACTGTGGTGATGATGTACCTCTTGTCCGGCTCCTCTTTGCTTTTTGATAAACAGACAGTTTTTATTTCAGGCCAGAGTTTATGTTCATCCTTTCTGCTTGCTTTTGTGCAGCAAATAAATTTGTTTCTTGTTAAAAGTCTGCCAAAATTCTTCTGAAATCAAAAGGCTAAAGGTGATGCTCCTACAGGCAAATCGTGGGACACACCCACTGACTGACCCGGTTTCCTGGCTATCAAAACAAGGGAAACTTTTGGGGGGCTTCACTTCTTGTAGCCAACCACTCCAGTCAAGAATTAAAGAATCTCTAGCAAGTTTTGTTTTTCGAATTTTCTTTTTTGGGGGGTCTGGGCCCAGCAGCAATGGGTTATTCGACGTCGTCATTATCATCGCCTGAATCATTATTGATTCCGGCCTCAAATCAGTCAGCAGTCGATCTTTATTCATAACTAGGTCAAGATTGACGTCGGAATCGTCTTGCTTCAAATCTTCTTCAAGAGTGTAGCCCGCAAATACGCTCTCTTCATCAATATCACTTCAGAAAATGAATTCTGCGAGTTGCATAGTTACTTGATCCGCCATTTTCCCAGAAAATCTTCGCGAAAAAAAGCCGAACTTTGAAAATTCACAGCAGTGAAACTACTCCACCAAAACTCATGCAACAAAAACCAAAATGGCATCCAGAAACGGAAGTACCGGAAGACTCTTCTGTCGCAATTGCATTCTGGGATATGCGATGGTGAAAGCGAAAGTCGTTGACCGAGTATTCAGCGGTCGATCTCGGTCGATCCGGTATTCAGAAAGATGAAATCTCGCGGTCGATCTCGGTCGATCTGGTAGGCATTGGGTTAATAAGATTTCGGAACAGATGAACTTCTTCTTCTTCTGCGTATGCAGGCTGATACTCCTGCGGACACTCCCTTTATAGACAGGCAAGGATTAATCCCATCCACCCAACAAAGGGAGTGGTGTTTTGTGTGTATGACCGTTTTTTTTTCCCGCCATTAAAGGCAGCCATACTCCAACTTCGGGGAAGAACAGATGAACTGAAACTGAAAAAAAAAAAAGGTCAAACAAATTTGAAACCAGCGGAGTGCGATTTGCAAAGTTTCAAAGAGATTTGGAAACGGCTAAAAAGGTAATGGTAACCAATTAACAAAGATCTGGAAATGGATTAAAATTATCTGTGAACAGCTTTTTTCAGACTTAGCATTATATCAATACAATTTGGAAACACTTTAACAAGGTTTGGAAATAGTTTTAAATTATCTGGAAAGTATTCAATAAGATTTGTAGACAGCATGGATTTAGAAACCCATCAGTGAAAGCTGGAAACAGGTTGATACAATTCAGGACCAGTTTTAATGCAATCTGGAAAGTTTCATTCAGATTTGGAAACAGCTACACTGGATGTGGAAACTCATGAATAAGATATGAAAATGAATTAAAAAGATTTTTTCATTAAATAACTAGGATTTGGCAATAGATTAATATGACTTGGAAATAGCCTAATATTTCGAACCAGAGTAATAAGGTATGGAAACAGATTAATAAGATTTGAAAACAGATCAAATAAGGCAATTTGGAAACAGCTTAAGCAGATTCGTAACAGCTTAGTAAGGCTTTGAAACAACTCCATAAGATTCCAAAATAGCTTATTAAGCTTGGGAGAGCGTTATGAAATTTAGAAACAGTTTGGATGAAACCTGGAAACAGCTTTGCAAGTTTTGGAAACAGATTATTAACAAGATAAGGAAACGGCGTTCAAGCATGACTGGCTCACATCGACGCAGCACACACTGGAGACATGCATCATTCTCTCTCTGTCAACGAAGAAGACTAAGGCACCTCTACCTGATAATCTGCTGGCAGATATCAAAGATCCCATTGTAGATGCGATGCTGGTCCTGTAGACGGGAGCGGATCACTTGATAAGGGTAGGTTAGGCAGGCGGCAAACATCTTTGAGGTAGCGGCAAACATGACATACTCTATGGAGCCCTGTCCACACAGAATGCAAGTGAAGTGATCAATCGGAATCCTCTTCCTGGAGAACACAGTAGTCTGCCTTCAACACAGAAACTGAATGTCCACTGTGGGCTAACGATAACCCTTGCCAACTTTACCCCTTCATGTGCTCTGCTACAGTCAGGTGATTCTTTAGAATCATGTCTTCAAAGTCCCAAATCATGATTCATTCCTTCTTCTAAATAGTTTTTGTTTTGAATACCTTTATACATGATCTCTTTTCATAGAATTTCAAACAATTTCCACTTAAAAAAAAAATCTTATGCATTGATCCCCCCCCCCCCCCCCCCCCCCCCCCCACTAAACTTCAGAAGTGCATTCAACATTCATCTCAGTTTCTGATCAATCCTAGCCCTTTTATCAAGCATTTTTTTTTTTCATGTTTTCATTGACACACCTTTGGCTAATGTCTACCTTTTGCAACCCATTTAATTTCTAACACTAACAAAACTTTAACTAGTGCGTGATTTAATGACAGCATATGAATCCATTCTGAAAGGAATAAAACACTGATGGAGTTTCAATCACCCTTTTGCATCTCCATAACCTCTATTCCTTTAAGTTGTTGCCAGTACACCTACTTTCCGTAAAACACCCTCAAGCCATAAAAGATCTTAAATGTTTTTGTTGTTGTTGTTTGTTTATATCATCAATAGAGACCCTTTGGCCCAAACAGCACCTGTACTCTTAATTTGTTGCCAATACTCACACTTCCAGTTAGAAAACCTCAAGTCATCAAAGGCTTTCTTTCTTTTTCTTTTCAGGACTATCAACGCAGACCCAAAGGCCAGTTAATGAGCATGATTAACATTGTAATCACAAAGAGAAATTGCCTGAAGATAGTTTTCTTTCTTTTTTTTAAATTATCATTCATTCTTTCAAGAAACTTAAATCTGACAACAACTTTATTTTCACACTGTGATGTAAAGTAATCTTAAAACTTTTGAATATTTGTTTTCCAATTATTAAATAAAATACTGCATCAATTTGACATTATCAGTATACTTAATTACATATAGAAAATGAAAGTCTGAGAATGGATACCACTCTCAAAGGCTTATCACCACAATTTAAGAACAAAATGCACTCTCATCACTGTTGATGTGATGATCAATTCCCCCTCTTTTTTTTGTTTGTGCCTCCTTGTGCAACAAAGTTTTACTGCACAAGCACAGCTGACTATCTAATGTCATGCCATCTTGTTTCCAACAGAGCACACTGTTCCAGTGTTTCAACAGTGGCATAAGGTTGATTGCTTCCTCTTCCAATCAATGTCTGAAATCAAAAGCCAATTTTTGCTACTCACAACATGACTGATGCGGGAAGAAATGGAATATATACTCTGAAAACGCTGACAGAAAATTCCATGGAAAACTGAGTCGCAATTATTTCGACGACTGTGTGTCCTGTCTGACCAATTGCCAGCAGCTAGTATAACTGCAGTGCACTGCTGTGTGGCGAGTCTCCAGCATTAAGAATGTTCACAACATGCTGCCAAAAAGTTAACATGAAAACTGTAATTAAACTCATTGTGCATACCAGCTTTGTGTCCAAGGGTTGCTTTCGGTACTGGTTGTACAGTGTCTTCATCTCCTCATAGGCCATGAACTGCAGAGCACCATGGGATATGCCCAGCATGCCTGGCACGAAGCCCTGCAAATCACCGTATAGAGACAGTGATAAAACTGCTATATTTTCTGCCACCAGGAAAAGTTAAGACAAATACGCATACTATAAATAATCAGAATATCTTGGTGGGAGGAACTTACAACAGAGAGATTGACCAGTAACAACAAAAAATGTTTCAGAGAAGAATCCAAAAATCTCTTAAGTCTTTATGAAGGGAGGTAAATTTGTACCTGTAGACAGAAAAATGTGCCAGACCAAATCTTCAAAGGCAGAAAGGTTGGCTTGTATCTCTATATCATGCCCATGCACCTTGACAACAACAAATTAAAAAACAACAGTTGAGCCGTTCCACAAGATAAAGTGTGAACCTGAATGATATGATTTTGCTTATTAAACTAGAGCTCAGCCAATTGTGGAGGCAGTATGTCTGCGCTGTAATACTAGAATCATATGCAAATTGAAATCCCAAATTACTGACAACAAAATCTGGAACACAAAGGGTAGAACGACTTCACACACTATTTCATTGCTTTTGAGCTCAAAATATAATGCAACCATAACTTTCTACTGACCACTCTGATTGTGCCACCTGTCCACCATTTTCAGCAAAGTCTCACTCCATCAGTCAAGGGTTACATGCCTTTTGGCTTATTAGGGAAGCTTTCCCCTTTATGATGTGCTGTTTGAAGGCAACAGATGCTGCAAAAGTGACAGCCATCCGCAAAGGGCTTCAACTTAACTCACAGAAGCTAGTAAAAAGTATTTCCAGTTTGTGCCAAGTGTGACGATGAAACAAGACAGTGTATCTTAACATGACTGTTGAAAACACACTGGCTCACCACAGGTGCATCAACAACTGGATCGGAAAGCTGTTCAGCCTGTGCTAGTATGTCCACACTTCCTTTTGACTTCAGAGGCAGTTTATGAGAATGGGGAGTCAGTGTTAAGGCTACAGATGTAGTTCAAATTTCTGGAGTTAAGTGAGTGAACACAATGGAGTTATTACCATCATCAACACAGACACAGACATGTGGATAACAAACTGCACTCCCTGTGAGACAACACAATGGAGTTATTACCATCATCAACACAGACACAGACATGTGGACAACAAACTGCACTCCCTGTGAGACACCTATATACGTTTTGGTGTGACTTAGAACTCTTGTACTTACTTGATAATCTTTTTAAACAAGTAACAAGTTCCAAAAGTTCAGTAAAGTTTGCTTGGTACTTTTATTAAATAATTTTAAGTGATAGTTGCCCGGATGTTGATCAGTAAGGTTGTCGTTAAAAAGATTAATGTTACATTTGTTAGTTAAAAGATTAATGTTACATTTGTTAGTTAAACGATTAATGTTACAAAGGCTGAAAGATTCATACAAAGTCCGAAGAGCAATGTTACACCCTGAGGACATCAATACAACTAATGTAAAAAAATATATCTCATTCTACATTCACTGATGATATCTTTACACTGATGATATCTTTAAGGAGGTGCTGTGAACATAGAGCTAGAGTAACTAGAAGCACAAAACAACATGAACCAGGAAAAAACCTGAGTTTACATGGATTCAACAGACGCATCCTCATTTCCTTTCATACGTGAATGTTTTTGTATTATTCTCTAAAAAACATTTCTCCCTGATCCTGTGACTGATGAGTTCACAAAGGAACAAAGCAATCTTGTTACCAAACTCATGACCTCAGATCAACTGCAACTTGCCTTGTAGAGGCCACGGACTCCCTCCCCCTGAAGATCTTGACAAAGGTGTCGATGGTGCCATGGTAGTGGGTGACGGGAGCTATCCCACTGGCAGTGCTCTCGTACTGCAAGCACAGGCGGGTCCTGGTCACCCAGATGGGGTTGGTCATGACCAGGGTGACAAAACCTGCAAGAACACAGCTTCCTACCGTCATTCACATTCAAATGCAGTTTCTAAAGACATTCATGTGTAATATTCAAACAGGGATTCATATGAACATCAAAACACTGGAAGCTGGACAAATGGGTCTTGAATATAATATGACTTGGACGTTTTCAATTAAATCTGCACCTCATCCAAACAATGTTTTGACATGACAGGCATTATTACCAAATGGTGTCCAACTATCTGTTTTTACTTAAATGAATTCAAGCCAGCAAGTACGCAGCTTTTCACTCATTCACAGTGATTATTTACACACTACGGAAGTCCTTTCAAGGCTACTAACTCTGATCTTTTTTTTTAAACCCATTCCACCGTGAAAAGAAACTGAAGCATTGAAATAGCAGGTATGCTCGTTACAGGTGGAAATCAAGTAAACCAAGACTTTATTATGGCCACACACCAAGACAAAAGAAAATATTCACCAATGGTACATAGCACCAACAAACGTACATAGCACTAACAAACATAAGGTCTTGTGCCTATGAACTAAAATTTAGGTCTTTTGTTTCCAGTCTCACTCTTTCTATTCATTTCTATATAATTTCTCAATGACAAGTGGTTGTTTTTTTTTTCTTTCTTTTTAATGAAAGTGTATGCAAATAGTTTTAGAAAAAAAATCCCCCTAAATGTTCTACCACTTGAAACTTCCAACTGATTATCCTTGAGCTTGGACATGTTTCCTAAGCTGTTGAAATTTCAGATTAAACACTTTTCTATGCTCCTACTCATACCTCAGACAGTATCAAAACATGAATCTCTCTTTTTTTCCCCCTGTAGGCTCCTACCCAGATTATAGTGCACTTGCACTATGGGGTCTGATGGGAAGACTGCAGATGACTTTAATATGCTTCTTGGGATGCATTTCTGAAAGTGATGCACACATTTCCTAAGCAGAACTACAGTTATCTGTATCTCTAAAGGCCTGTCTAAAGCCTGGATACAGTATGAAAGGAAGTGTAAAGACTTGTAGTCACTAAACCAGAACAGAATTTCAAAGCATAATCATAATATTCTCATTCTCATAGACCATCATCTATAGTGTGAAGACTTGTAGTCTCTAAACCACAACAGAATTCCAAAGCATCATATCAATATCTTCATCCTCATAGACCATCACCTATTTTCTTTTTAAGTTTCCACTCTGTGGCCTTTTATATTCTGCTCTCATGGTGACCCCAGCTTCCATTTCCTCACAATGTCCATGCCTGTGGTCAGCTCACCAAAGTCGCTGTAACTGGCAGTTTAGTTCAATAATGAAGCAGTTACCGTCATCAGTAGGGGTCTCAGTATTCAGTGTCTTCCATTATTGGATAAGAAAAGGCATGACTGAGCACAACTGAAGTGATTCTGCAGTGTCTCCTGTGGTAGCCTGCATCATAATGACCTGACAATGACTGCTCCCTGTGGATGAATGGTGCTGTTGACATGGTGGCACAAAGCTGGGAGTGGCTGAGAACAAGGAGGCAGCATCAAATATGGCGAATCTTTGTGAGCTGGAATGCCTGGCATGGGAGCAATGCCAAATGGGGACACAATCAATGAGACCGAACAAACAACACAAAACATGAAAAAGAAAAAAGAAAAAAAAAAGGTCAACTCTTTGAGATGCATTAATCCCTGTTACCGGGGTTGTTGCCCTTTGGTATTCCTACACACCAGAGCATGTGTGGAACTAATTAATCCTCTGCTGTGAGAACAGCCAATGAATATCCACCCAATACGCCAAGTAACCTAAACAGAACAGAGACAAAATACCTTTGGTATCTCCGCTACTTTGTGCTGCAAATTCTGACTGAAGGAAAGGCTAGCACCATGCCAACATGGGGTAAAATCTATCAACCAATTCCCTCGCATGCCAATTCACCATAAATATTTGCTGACCACATAAGGCAACTGTCAAAAGATTTGGCCCAGCCTTAAAAACCACTGGAGCTGCCAACTCTGCCCGTGTTAAGTCTGGTATGAGGACTGTGATCAGACACCCCACCGGTGTTTGACCATGGCTGACATGAGGGGTGGGGTTTTCAATGACCAACAGGATGTAGTTGCACAGCACTTGGGTCCCACTGGTTGTGTGTAAATGGAAGTAAATCTGTCAGCTATTTATCTAGCTATATAGAGTGATTTGGAACACTCCCACCTTTAGTTGGCTAAGTAACTTGGCAATTAAGTTGTTATACATGAAATACATTTTGAGGTAATGACAAAACCAAAACTGCAACAATCATGCAGTCCGACAGTCTAGGAGTTCACATGTCTAAACCTTTACAATTGAGTATACATTTGTTCTCACTACTTCCTGTAATCGCTCACAGACTCCTGATTTACCTAAGTCTAATAATTTAGCTCTATGTGTAACAAACTAAACTGAAATTAAGTGCAAACTTAAAGTGAAATTCATATTCATCATCATGGTGATGGATCACCTTGATCAATACGACTGTGAATGCCGTCATCATTATCACTTATGCACGAATTCACTACCCTTAACCTGTTCCAAAAACGTATCTCTTCTGCATGTGGCACGTATACATGTGGCTATTGAAGAAATGCCTGAAAACCCTCCTCAAAAAATCCCACTGTTCTATTCAATGCTGATAACAAAAGACTCATTCAACCAGCTTTAGTTTTCGTGTTATATATGGATCAACAACAAATAATCCAATTTCAAGTCCAAGATCCATCAACAGATGTACTACATGGCACAAATACACACTGCTGCTTTAATTTAAGAACAGTGATCATACACACCACAGTGTTATATGCTTGCACACTTTTGTTCATGTTACTGGATCTAGTTCAGTCTTGATGAGTGTCCAACAAAAAAAAACAACAACAAAAAACAATCAAACAGGCAAAACAATTACAACAACAACAACAAAATCATAGCCATGGCATCAACCTCTATATTTACAATAGCTTTCAAAGGAAGGAAAGCTCTTTTTCTATTTTTCATTATTTTTTTTGAAAAAGCCATCCAAAGCATGGTTTTAGACGTACCACCCACAGCCCTACCTGCAGTGCTGGCTATCAACAGATGATTGGCTGCTCCTAGGTTCTTCTGTGTGTTGCCTTCCTGCATCCAAGTCTTCATGGAGTTGTAGCTGCAACCACAGCAAGGCACCAATTAGTCGTTGTAAGGGCAAGTAATTGCCAAGAGGGACACATGGCCTATTGCGACTCGCATGTGATGGGTATACACCACACAGGATGAATGGCAACAGGTGGGAGGTACAAATGGGTCAGGGAGAGAGGCATGAAAATCTAACTCAAACAGTTACTGCCAGGAACCCTAGACAGTGTTTAAAATAAAGGCCATGTTCAGAGTCACAGCACACTGGACACGACTGTGTCAACAAACTTTTATGGGTGGTGGTGGGTTAGGGATTGAGAGTGGAGCAGGGTGAATGGAAAGAGGGGGAAGGGTTGGGACTGTACACTGCACACTGCATGGTGGTGAAAACTGACTAATTTGGACAGATACTGCACTCATAAATAACCAGTGTATGTGGGTAACTTTTCAGGCAAATTCATGTGACCATCAACTTTAAACAGCAGTGAAATAAATAGACCAACAATTAAAAACAAAGCTTGAGAAGTCATGTGACTTACAAACTGTTATTGCTTCTGAAAATGAAATATGCAGGGTTTTTCTTTTTCTTTTTAAATCTTTAACAACAAAATATTCTGATCATATTCAAAACCTTATGTTCTTGAGAACACATGTTATGAATGTTATGAACACATTTTCATCTGTGTAAAAACTGACAAAGTTTGCATATTTTATTCGCCTTTCAGAGCTCTACTCTACCACCTGCTTGCTTCGAAGATATTATGTGACATGGTGTCCATGGAGAAGTCAGGATATGAAACTGAAAATTTCTTGTGGATCAGTTATAAATACAGCTATTGGTTCACTGACTCACGATTACCACCAATAACAGTACAATACTGCAAATTTTCTATAATTTTGACCTTCCCAGTAATTAATGGAATATAAGCTGATGATGTGCAGAAACCTTCAAAGCACTGGATTTCAGAATGCCTACAGAAATAGAATTCTTCAGGATCCACAAAACATTTTTTGTGCAAGTTACAAATTCAAATCTGCATGATTGTTTTAAATTTTTGACATTTCTATAATTTGTAAAGAGATAATCAACATAATCTGGGGTCGTCTTGATGAAAATTACAATCCTCAAGTTACATTTCATAATCATGAATCATTTGTTCGTGATTAAAGCTTGTAAGTGTGAAGTAATAATTCTAATTCAGTAAGAAAAGTAATCTATGGCAGTGTCTACCTTACTCTTTTACAGATGAAACGAGATCAAACTTAGTTCAGACACTTGTGTCTTTCATCCCATTATATGTGCATACACTGCGCTAATGTGCCCCTACACAGCTCTGCATACTAGGCACCAGGGAACTCACAACAAGAAGTACAGGCCCCAGGAGATGCCTGCCCCCCAGATGTTAGGGGTGACCCCTTGGTACAGGCCCACAAAGCCACTGTTGTGAAAGATGCTTCGCATGGCGTGTACAATGCCTCGGTAGGTCGGGCGTCTGGGTTCCCTTGCCCTCGTTAACTGTCACAGAATCATGAAAAAGGGACTATTAAAACACACACACACACACGAATGCATGATTTAAAAAAACCCTATTTATACTAACTGTATACTTATTACAGTCAAACATACATGCAATATAACTGAAGTAAGACAGTCTTTTCACAGTAAAATCTTCTAGGGGATTGGGTTGCTTGCTTGTTTTCAATCAACATATCTACCACATTAAATTTCAAATACTATAGCATCCATTCTAGCAAATCAGTTAGGACAATATCTTCATCTCTGTTCCTCTTGATGTGAAAGATTCGGGTGGCAAAGCCAATGGGATTTGGCCTGCTTATCATCAAATCACTGATACCTATACCTATGACTTGGTCTATCGATATGATTATCAGTGACATTCATCAACAATCTTACTCTTTTCCCCCATCCCCCCAAAATCTTTTCTTGCTGACTTTTTGTTTAACTTTCCCCTGCCCTTCCTCCTGTTCAGCACCTTTCTCCCTCTTCTTTCTCAAGCAATCTGCATGAACGCAAATTTCAGGAAATACCAGAGGAAAGGTGTGAACTCTTACTTTTTTCATTTTTTCAAATCAACAGTTTCTTTCCATTAAATCTACATACAAGATTGTATATTCACTTTATTTGAAAATTACTATTCCACGTTCTAATTCTATATACTACCACTTCTATTAGCTATTTCTATTTACCCATAGCAAACTCTCAATATCTTGAAAAACTACACTGAGTTCTGATAGTTTTTAGTTTCATCTGGCAACAGAACATATGGCTGTGAAAATTATCCATGACGACGCACATATAGTTTATCAAAGGCCTTAATTTTTTTGCTACACTGTGAGCATGAGTATAAAGTTCCATATTGCATACCAGTCAGTAGTTGCATATTTTAATGGAAAGGTCATGACATGTTTCTGCTTCGTTTTACGACTATGTAGCATATTTTCAAGGACTACCTCCTCAAGACACAGAGCTCCAGAATTCAGTAAGACGTCAATGTTCTCAACTTCAGCAAGGCATTCGATACGGTGCCCCATGCCAAGCTCTTACAGAAACTAGAACACTACGGATTAAAGCCCTGTTTCTAAAAGTGGATTAGCAGCTTCCTGACTAGAACTATGATTGGAAGGGGAAAGTTCAGAGAAAACAGCTGTGAGTCAGGCATCCCAGAAGGCATGGTACTAGGCCGTTGCTCTTCTTGTGCCCTATAATTTAAATGGGCCTCCCTGATACTGTGAGTCAACAGTGCCTATTTGCAACAAATTGTCATAGCAGACAACACGGATTCTTAGCACTGAAACGTTAACGAACATTTCCTGTGCGCAATGAAGACAGAGAAGAAGAAGAAGACCCGTTGTTATTTCTCTTGAAGTGAAGTTCTGCCAGCTTCTGATAACTTCGGGCCCATTTTGTGAAAGGGAAATTGGTATGATTGGGAACAGAAACTTTGGGGATCACAGAATGATGTACTCCTGACTTCAATGGACTAATGATGTTGGTAGGAGTGGAAAGTGCATGCATGGACATATTGGTTTTGTGACGTTGGGCTCATGTCATCAAAACAACACCCTGGTAATTTTCCATCAAGCTTATCTTTACCTGTTTTGTCCAGAGAATTATCAATTTTTCATAATAGATAGGTGGAAATAGCTGGTACAGAAATGTGAGGAAGAAAAGGATTGGGGTAATCTTTGATAAAGATTTACTCTTTGATATTCACATCAAAAATGTATAAATAAAGCAAACCAAATGATTGGATTAAAAAAAGAACTTTTATTTACCTAAATAAAGAAACGATTTTAAAGTTATATAAAGCTATGGTTAGACCGCATCTTGAATATGGCAATATAATTTGGTACCCACACTTGAAAAGACAGTCAATAGCAATTGAAAGAGTACAGAGAAGAGCTACTAAAATCTTGCAAGAATGTACAAACATGTCTTATACAGATAGATTAAATTACTTAAATTTGCACTCTTTAAAAGGTAGACGTATTAGAGGGGATTTGATTGAAGTGTTCAAAATATTTCACCAGCAACGGACATACAGTGGGACTACTTTTTTGAGGCTGTTAAAACAGATAGAACAAGAAATTCGGAAGGTAAAATTTTTGTTAAGCAGTTTCATACTAACATGGGGAGATTCAAGTTCAGTAACAGAGTTATTACTAACTGGAACAGTTTGACAACTGCACTTAAATTTGCTAAAAATACTAATGTTTTTAAGAATTTGCTGGATGAAGACTTGAAATTTAAAGTACAGTTTAGAAGCTTTGATGAATAAGAAGGAAAATTTATATTGCATGCATTTTCAACCCTGTCATAAAAGTAAAATAACACGAGGGGACATTGAAAGGCTTAACGGCCTATGTATTGATTACGTCCCTACACTACTACTACTACTACTACATAATCTCTGCACAATAATTATAGTTTTTAACTGATCAATGAATTTTGCTATTAATTTAGCTCTTAAAATGGGTTTTAAGAGGCAGTGACAGGATTCAGTCAGCTGGGGTGGGGTGGGGTGGGGGTTGGGGCAGAGGAAAGGAGGGGATGGATTAGCGTGGGGGTGGGATGGGTAGGAGTAGGAACAGTTTCACTTAAATCTTGAATCAGGACATTACTTGCTCAGTTTTCTTCAGCTAGGCGTATTTCACCTCTAGGTCTTGCCTTACTTGTACCTTAGGCATTTCTCAAATCAATATAACGTAATTGTCATAAGTCAAAATCTTAAGTAGTTAAACAAGTTTGCAGATTAACACAAATGAAGAAACTCGGAAAAACGTTTTAGTCACAGAAAATGAAAAAGAAAAAGGGCTACAAAATAAGTCTTCCATCATGAACTTTTTTGTTTTTGTTTTTTTTTGGTGAAAAGCGAAGAGGTAGTAGTCTGCCGGGTAATCCCACTTAGTATTTAGGAGTTTGGGTTAGATTTTATGCTCACTTTCTAGGTCTTTCACTTTCTATCCACAATTCTTTTTCTCACTCTGCAATCCTCTCAAAAGTTTTACAATGGCAGAAAAATCAACATGATAATTGAGGCCAT
This sequence comes from Conus ventricosus, assembly GCA_018398815.1. NCBI lineage: Eukaryota > Metazoa > Mollusca > Gastropoda > Neogastropoda > Conidae > Conus > Conus ventricosus. Next base: position 3,501,244 of record CM031622.1, read on the forward strand.
TTAACTGGATGATGATGTTGATGAACTCGTTCTTCCTACCTTTATTCATATTTTTTTCTTAATGTTATGCACGTACGTCATCTGAAAAAAAGTACCCAAAACAAGTGTTGATTGCATCAGGCTGGTCAGTCGATGACCAACACCAAGGACAAAGAAAGGTTGTTTCTAGTTACTCTGTTCAAGTCACATCATTTCTACATGACCATGAAAATGTATCATATTTTCTAAATGTTTACCTTGGAATCTAATTTTGACAAGCTCCAGGGGATGTAGAACCAAGGTAGACACAACACCTCCACTGACACCCGCGTACAGATGTTCAAAACGAATGTGACGAAGCAAACCGACTGATGTCGGTTTGTTCGTTGCTGTTGAAGACGATTCCATGTTCCTAAATTTCTGTGTCTTGTCTAAGGCAGGCATCGCCTCTGTAAAACAATCTGCAGGAGAAATGTTGTCATGTCATTCACAAAATAAAAGAAAATTAAACTAAAAGTCATCTTCTGTTAGCTGATTCCGTCGTCATCGTCAGCCATGTTGTATCAACTGTGATGTCATATAATGAAGGAACATCGATTGACCGAAAGTGCACACAATTATGCGATCGTGTCGTCTTCTTCATTTTCAGTCACCAACATCAATCAGCTGTTCACTTATAGCTGAGGAATGTTCCAAAAGAAAAGAAAGATTTTATCCTAACACGTTTCACTCAACGCTGGCAGAGCCTTCTTCGACCACCTCCACTATGACGTTCCACAGAGCCGCACTGACTACCGTCACAAAATCCTTTTTCCCAAGGACCTTTCCGGAGTGGAGCAGCCTTCCTGCAGAGACTGGGCCAGGATGGCACGCCTCCACTAACCCCTCCCCCAAGAAACCCCCTCCCTCCTCTACCCCCCCCCCCCCCCCCCCCCCCACTCCACGGCCTTTATACATCCCCTTTTTGACTTCATAATGTGTTGTGCGCATTTTATCTCATATTTAGCCTCAAATGGGCCTCAGTCGTCATAATCCACAAATAATTCTTTGAATTTGGGTATTTCATCCTAAAAATTCTTGAAATAGTTAGTATTTTATGCAAATATTATGTTAGTAAGAAGTGCATTCCACAAGGGGGCAACTCGGTGTGTGTAAATGTTTTTCCTTTTGTTAGTGCGGCAGTATTGTATAAAAATCTTACCTTCAGTATTCCTTGTGATGTTGTTACTTGAAGGAATAAACAGTGAGTCAATACTTATGTCATCAATACCATTAAATATCTTATATGTCTGGATAAGATCCCCCCCCCCCCCCCCCCCCCCCCCCCCCCCCCCCTCCGTGTCCTTCTACCTTTCAACGAGTGTAAATTCAAATATTTCAATCTTTGTGCATATGACATATCTTTGCATTCTTTTAATAACTTTGTTGCACGTCTTTGAACACTTAGAAAAAGAAACACCCAAAGGTGCTGGGGAGGACCCAGAGAAGCACTGTCTTCACCTGCCTTTAGAGCAGTCCTGTACCACCCTTGGAGGCCTGCGCTGTGTTGACGATGGGTACAGGGTACTGTCTTTTCAATTGTGGACTCCATATTGCATTTGCATATTCCAAATGAGGTCTAACAAAGGATTTATATAGTTTTAAGAATATTTCCTTGTCTAAGTAGGAGAAACTTCTTTTAACTATTCCCAACATTCCCTGGACTTTGAAAACTTTAATGTGTGTTTTACTCGGGCGGAACGGAAGCTTTTTCTCCAAAATTAGTGCAGCTGATTCGTCTGACTGTAGATGTTGGCTGCCCAAACACAAGAAGACCCCAAAAATGCAGATGTGACAGGATAAGTGTCTCTACCTTTTGGTGATTCCACCGCGCACATTGAAGGCATCCACCATTTCCTGCTGATCTGATGGGCTCTGTATATGCCTGCTTTTCACGAATTGGTTTTGTGTCTGGCACACTTTTAAACTGATCATATTTGACTGTGCAGTACTTTGAAATATTGAAACTGGCTGAAATATCTAAACCAGCTTAAATGTGGAAACCGACCAGTCATACCAGACATAGGTGTCAACCCAATTTTCCTCATTTTACAACTTCCCATATTGGAAAGTACTTTTTCCCTTATTCCGAGCCCCAAAACCTTACACATTACGGAAAACGCAAAAAACAACAACAAAAATTGCTGTGAATACAATGTAATACATGTACTCAGTATGAGGCAGAACGTCTTGAAACAAATGGCAGTTTTAGACAGTTTATGAATAACAATAACATTTACCCATCCAACAGAATCTCCTCTTTCATTCCAGCAGAAGATAAGATAAGATAAGATAATGTTGCTTATAGCCCAGCCGACCGCACAGGGCCATATCAGGGCTGTCACCACGTTAAAATCAACTCACCAGTCATATAAAAAAATAAATAAATAAAAATAAAAAAACCTTTCATACATCGCGTTAAATGACATCGTCTAGAAACGCACAGAAACTTTGTTAAAAATCTTTCTTCCGTAAAATCTTAAATCAGATGAAAATGTTAATCTCTCTCAAAAACTCAAGGATCACATCAGGCGGGACATCCCTGAACAGGATCTTCATGGACTCCGCTGTAAAAATGTTTGTGTCTCACATCGTGCAAGTCCCAACACTCTAAAAGAACATGTTTCATTGTGAGTGGCGCATGACATGGAATGCACCACGGAGCTTCTTCACTCTTTAAAAGGTAAGCATGGGTAAAATACGAATGGCCGGTGTGCAGCCGGCACAGAACCGTTTTCCTCTTTACGACCTCCCGACGTGGATGGGAGGAATTCCTTAAGGTTTGGACGGATCTGAAAGAGTTTGTTACTCGTCTGTGTGTTCCAATCCTCCTGCCAGAGGTCTCTCACATAATCATTAATTTTGGGTTTCACATCTGAGCAGGGGATATAAGTGTTGGACAGTTTCTCTCTTGTGGCGTTCTTGGCTAAACGATCACCATTTCGTTCCCGCCAATGCCAACATGACCAGGAACCCAAGCAAGAGTAATGTTGTAACCGTCTGCCTTCAACTTGCTAAAAAGTTCCAAAAAAAGTAAAAGTTCTGGATGCTTAAGGTTGCGGCCAGCTATGGCCTCCAAAGCTGACAGCGAATCCGACAGAACCAGAAAGTCCCTCTTTGAAGAATGTGAGATTATCTTCAAAGCCAAAACCAGAGCAGTAAGTTCAGCAGAATAGACAGAAGCATCTGAATGAATATGTTCCAACAGTATCTGAGAAGGAGCCCCAGGGCAGTAGGCTGCACAGGCCACTCCATCTTCAGACTTGGAACCGTCAGTGAAAACTTTTTGATAGGATGGGAATTTCGAACAGAGCTCAGCATACAAAGCCTTGTACGCCAGAGAGCTGGTAGACTCTTTGCGAAAAGCTGCAAGATCGAAACGAATCTCTGGTGTGAAAAAGGTCCACGGAGGTTGATCCGGAAACTTGGAAAAATCGGACACAACTCCTAGGTCTACACCTGCATTCCGCACGTGAGGCTGCATACGAAGACCAAACGCGGAATACATTTCGGGTTGTTTTCAAACTTACTTTGGAACGGAGGGTCAAAGACACAGTCATAGGCAGGATTCTGCGGTTCTGAGAACAGTCGGATGTAATAATTTAAAGACAGTTTCAGCCTGCGGTTGGACAATGAAGGTTCACCTGCCTCTGCGTACAAGTGTACACAGGGTGGTGTGAAACGCTCCAAGACAGAGACGAAGCCCTTGATGGTGGATAGGGTCCAAGAGTTTGAGGTAAGACGACCCTGCGGAGCCGTAGACAGCACAACCGTAAGTCCAGTTTGGAACAGACCAAGGCTCTGTAGAGTGCAGCAATGTTTTCTTATCAGCGCCCAGTCGGTGTGCGCTACGACCCGCAGAATATTCAGTGCTTTCTGGCATGCAGTTTTGAGGTTTTTGATGTGGCTGAGAAAGTTAAGTTTTTGGTCAAAAATGACTCCCAGAAATTTGGCCTCTTTAACAGCTGGAATGGGAGATTTCCCGACGTGAAGTTCAGGATCTGGAAAAAAACTGACGGAAATTATGGGAAGTGAATACACTGGGTTTTTGTAGCAGAAAAGGTGAAACGTTTTCATCCGCCCACCGATGGATATTATCTACGCAAAGCTGGAGCCTGCGCTGGACACTCGGGTACAGGCTTCCAGTTGCGTAGACAGCAAAATCATCCACAAACAATGAGCAGTCTGAACCCTGCTGAACTGATTGAACAATGTTGTTGATTTTAATACTAAAAAGGGCAGGAGACAGTATGCTCCCCTGTGGAACACCCAACTCCTGCTCAAGGACATCTGAGAGAGTTGTGCCAACTCGGACCTGAAACTGTCGTTCTGCCAAAAAATTTTGAATGAAAAGCGGAAGATGACCTCGAAAACCCAGATCGTGGAGATCATGAAGTATCCCCGACTTCCAGGTAGTATCGTAGGCCTTCTCCAGTCAAAGAAAATTGCCACTGTATGCTGTCTGTTCAAAAAAGCGTTCCGAAGTGTTGATTCCAGACGAATCAAATGGTCAACGGTAGTCCGATGTTTGCGGAAACCACACTGTTCTTTCGCCAAAAAGGGCCCTCGGTTTCAAGTTTCCACATGAGCCTAGCATTGACCATTTTCTCCATCAATTTACAAACACAGCTGGTCAAAGCTATGGGATGGTAGTTGGATGGATTAGAAAGATCTTTTCCAGGTTTGGGAATTGGAATAATGAGGGCTTTCCGCCAAGATGGTGGAAAGAAACCTGTAGTCCACAATGGTTATATACTTGTAGCAGTATGTTCAGACCTTCTTGCGGAAGATGTTTTAACAGTTGATAATGGATTTCATCTATACCTGGAGAGGAATCGCTGCAAGAAAGTAAGGCAGATTTCAGCTCGTTTAACGTGAAAGGAAGATTGTAAGTTGCAGGGTGATTTTTCTTTTAGGGCTTTGTTTTTGACAAAAGTGGCTGATTTATTAGAAGAGGAGGAATTCTTTCAATGGTTGAAGCAAGCAGATTGGCAACTGCTTTCTTCTCTGTTATTAAAGAATCCGAAAATTTGAGATGGTTCACAGTGGGACAGGTGTTCTTCCCTTTGATTTTCTTAATGATGTTCCACACTTTTTTCTTAGAAGTTTTTGATGTCAGTCTGGAGCAGAAGCTTCTCCAGGACCGACGTTTACTGATTTTAAAAGTGTGTCTTGATTTAGCACGGAGTTTCTGATGGGCTCGAGCGTTGGGACCCGAAGGTCGTTGGTATACCTGACGCTGAGCCCGTTTTCTAACTTTGGAAATTTGTTGGCATTCTGAATCGAACCAGGGTGTTTTTGGCATTTGAAGTTTATCGGAAGACACTGGAATACAGGCTTTAGCACATTGGATCATAGTGTTAGTCAGTGATTCAGCTGGGTCCGGACTCTGAAAAAAATCAGTGTCCTGGAATTCCTTAGAAATAGTGGCCGCAAATAGATCCCAGTTTGCTTTCTTATAATTTAGATGTTGAGAGACAGAGACGTGTTCAGTTAGTACAGGTTTGTAGAAGGACAGGGAAATGGTCACTTCCGTGCAGATCGTCATGGACAGACCACTCTAGTCCAGGACCAGCGAGGGTCACAAACCGACAAATCTAAACACGAAAGTGAACCTGTGGAAGAGTGGAGGTAGTTGCAGATCCGTCGTTCAGACAACACAAATCCAAATCCGAAAGGACATCCTCAATCAGCAGACCTCTGGATGACGTACCGGCACTACCCCAAAGAGGATTGTGACCGTTAAAGTCACCCAACAGCAAAAAAGGTCGAGGGAGTTCTCGTATCAGACTGACAAGGTCCTGACGACAAACCGGACAGAAGGTGGGATATAAAGTGAACAGATTGTCAGTCTTGTGGAGTGACTCTCGCAGCTACAGCCTGAAGGGAGGTAGACAGAGCGACAGGACTATACAGCAGCGTTTTGTGAATGAGAAGGGCAACACCGCCCGACAGTCCTAACGTAGATGGTTGTGCAGGTTTTGAAAGAATATTAAAGCCAGAAAGAGTAAAGGTCTTCTGGCTTTGAATTTGAGTTTCCTGAAGAGCCACGACGGAAGGTTTTAGAGATTGACACAGAAGCTGCAGCTCCTCAAAGTTGGAATTTAGTCCACGGATATTCCAATAGAATATTGTAGTATCCATGGTGCAGAGGGCGAAAGGAGAGAGATCAGGTCATCTCCTCCTCAACATCTGCTGCTAAAGGTGTAAAATTGTTGCTTAATTTCACTGGAATGTTTGCATCTTCAGACCTGCTGGCAGACTTGCCAACAGGCGAAGAAGGGTCTGGATTTGGGAGATGGTGGAGGTTTCTTCCTCATCTCCACCATCTCCACACTGGGTTGTTGAACTCCCTTGCCCGCACGGGCACTGGACCGAGGAGTTCGAGGTTGGGGTGCTGGCTTTTTAATCTGCCCAGCAGCAGATGTTGTAGACTGCTGGGCAGTCTGAGGGGTGGCGGATTTTTTGCCTCCACCAGGGGCATTCATTTTGGGTTGGAAGGTGGTGGACCTGCTACCACCAGAACTGACAGATCTTACTTGCAATGTCTTCGAAAACATGAATTCATCAGTCTGGCAGCAGACTGACCGAGTAGAAACTGTGGGAATTTTCTTTACAGCCGAAGCATAGGAAGAAGCTGTCGGCGGCTGACTGCCCACAACCTGTTTCCGGGCTTCAAAAAATGAGATCTTCTTTTCCGTTTTAACACGTTATATAGCAGATTCTTGAATCCAAAGAGGACAGTTTCGTGAAGAGGAGGGATGGTCGCCACCCGCAGTTAGCACAATGTGCCGGATCTTTGCACGGCCCATCATGGGTTGCCTTGCAGCAAATACCACACACCTCCTGCCCAGAACAGCGGTCCCTGACCCTGGCCAAACCTCTGGCACCTAAAGCACCTCAACGGGACGGCACATACAGCTGAACACGAAAAATTCAGGTAGCCGACTTTGATGACCGGAGGCAGCACAGGGTTGCAGAATGTCAGAAGAGGGTGTTGGTGGCCACTCTTTCTGCACCCTTCTTTACTGTCACCCTGCGCACCTCCGTCACACCCTGGGACGCCAGCTCCGATTTGATCTCTGCCTCTGAGACTCCTGATAAATCCCGGCAGCGAATCATGCCTTTCGATGAATTTAACTGTTTGTGGGTAGTTACCATGATCTCCCTGTCCACAAGTTTCGTTGCCTTCAGCAGCTGTTCAGACTGTTTTTTTGTTCTACATTGAATGAGGAATGAGCCATTTCGCAATCTTTTAATGGATTGAGGATCACCTGCTAAACCCTGAAAGCCCTTCTGGATAGCAAAAGGGCTCAGAGCTGAAAGGGGTCTTTCCCCGCTCCGTCCCTTCCATTACGAGCCAGGAAGCCCAGAATCCTGTCCTTTGTCGTACCTCAGTATCCGAATCACTGTCACCTTCGAAATCCCTGAAACAGGGGATGCTGCCTTCCTCTTCCTTTTGGGGGGGGATATTTTTAAAGAAGCCATATTTAGTTTATTGTAATTCATCCCTCCCTTACCTTGGAGTCCAACTAAGGGGCCAGGGCCAAGAAACCAATGTCTTGACCCCTTCCAGCTTTGGGAGAGATATACGACAAACAGAAGACCACCAACCCTATCCCCCTGATCATGCTCAACTCCCAGGGACAGAGAGCTGAGCACTGCAGGGGTTCACATGGCCAGCAGGGGGACTGCCTGTCTTGACCCAGCCCCAAAAAGGGGAGCCGATTAGTACACCCGGGCCAAAGTGGACTTCCTGTCTAGGAGAGGTCCGAGCCAAAGTGATGTGTTGAGAGCGCTGGCCCTCTCAATCACCAGGATCTCATTCCCCTCCGACACAGGTCGCACCGCACGGCAAACACGGCGGATCTTAAGGAGACCACAGAGAGAAAAGGAGTGTGGAAAAGAAGACTTGTAGGGGAGACGAAGATAGAAAAGGGCCAAATAGGAAAGGCAGAAAATAAGAAAAGGAGAAAGGCGGGTTACTCTTAGTCAGGATCCTCACCCTTAGCCTATCTGACATGGGAAGCCCTACCAGGGGCATCAATTCCTTACCACGTTATGCTTAGGCCAGGCAGCATCACAACTTCACAGGCCTAGAAGCAGATGGAAAAAAACCCAGCCTATCTTAAAGTATTGATGCCCCCGCCAGCAAAGCCTAAGGGATCACTGGACCACGCAAGCCCTCCGACCACGACAAGGTTGCAACCCCCGGAGGGATTCCAGCAGAATGCATCACTTCTGACAGTTTGTAGATCAAATCACACACCCTATAGTGAAGCACTGACAATGATGCTGAGTTAGAACTGTTTATAAACCATTGTTTACACACTCTTCCACTTTACCAACATCATGAGTCCATCAAAGTCACAAACCAATTTGTTCCATGCACTTTCCACTCCTACCAACATCATTAGTCCATTGAAGTCGGGAGTGCATCATTAGTTACTGTGGTTCCCAAACTTTCCATTCCCAATCATACCAATTTCCCTTTCTCAAAATCGGTGAAGTTATCAGAAAGCAGAACTTCACTTCAAGAGAAATAACACTGGGGTCTTCTTCTTCTCTGTCTTCATTGCGCACAGGAAAATCTTCATTAACATTTCAGTGCTAAGAATCCGTGTCATCTGCTATGAAAATTTGTTCACCTCGCAATTTGCCTCAGTGATTTAAGTTTTGCCCGTATAAATCAGTTTTACCTGCATTGAAACTTGTATACAGTTGTACTGATCCGAAATCGTAGGTTTCCCACACAGCAATGCGGGAAAACCGTACAGGTTGACACCTATGACCAGATTTGGACACATGATATGATATAAACCCACACAGAGCTTTTTTCCCCCCGATCCTTTCCTAGCTCCAATTGCAGTAAGTCGCCTTTCGAATACAATTTAGATTAACATTTGGTGAAAATTGTTATATAATCGTTCCAACATTACATTCAGTGTGAGTATCAGAAACCATTTCTGCGTAGCAACTGCTAAGCTGCACAGTTGATGCTGTAAACAAATAAATTTTGACAGCAAGTCCAGGTTTCATAACTGGTCTAGATCATTTTGAAGCTTGACTTAAGCTGGAAGAAAACAACATTATCTCTTGTAACTGTTGGAAAATAAATTTGTCAGTTCTGTTCTTGGACTGTTCTTATACTTGAACTAATCTCTGGCATATTGTGTGACCAAAATATGACTTTTGCCAATAATGTTGTGTGAATTTGTTTGTAGACAGTTATTTATTACATAGAGAAACTATAGTGTTTGGTTACTACATCATTTCGTCTGTCAGTTTCAGTTCATTTCAGTTATTGAAGCCAGTTCTGGTCCCAGGTTTTGATATTACAAGCTACCCTCTAACTGTCAAGTTTGAAGTACACATGGTGCTTCATATGGAGGCTAAGGCTATGTGCAGGTAGTTTGCTAATCTTGCTGAAGAATGAGCAAGAGCAAAGTGGCATATTTGTCAGTCAAATCATTCTTTTGCCTGGAAGCAGTTATTCTTGGTTACACATGCATGAGCAAACAGCAAAACTCCGACAAAGGATAAAAGAAGGGAAATTAGTTAAGAATCCTGTCCCTTCCACATCATCAGTCTTTGATCAAGCCTAGTCATCAGAGGGAGGGAATGTATTTGGCTACTGGCAATGTTTGTTGAGGAGGGAAGTAAACTGCTCCTGAGAAGGAGTATAGGCCGCTTCCTCTTTTGAGTCCACCTGGCATTGTGCAAGGCAGGAAGGTTTTCTGACGGTAGAGGATCCTGTGACAGCGGACACCACACAAGTCAGGCTGGGATTATCAGTGTTCTTGTTTCTTGGGGGGAGGTCAGTAGATGGGCAGTTGGAGGGGGAGAGGGGATACTTGGTGCTGGTGGTGGCGAGGTTGTGGCGGGCTTTATACCAGGTGGTCATGCAATCAGGCCATCATCCTTATTTTATGGACAATTTGCTGCTCTTGAGCTCGGCCATCATACTGTCCATAATGGAGGTATGCCTGGAATAACATCTGACCGCTTGCCTCTGTGTCTTCTCCAAGGCGTCGGAAATGATGCTGGAGTAAGGGTTACATACAGGGCTGGCATACTTTTGTACAGATCTCACATGAACCGTATGGTACGTACCTTCTTTTTTTGTTTTGTTTTTTTGTTTTAACGAAGGCATTACTGATCTTAAGATTGAGCCTGACAAGTCTGTCTTGTATTCTCTGTTGCCATCATACTGTTGATCTGCGAGTCCCAACTGATTTCAGGTCCTTTGTGAGTACAACACCCCAGTGCCTAGCTTCTTTCTCTCAGCTGGTGACCTTAAAATTATCGGGGTTGTCGACTAGAATCAGGTCAATGTCTGGTCGTATTCGAGGCTGAATGTTTCTGTCGATGAATGGCCATTTTCCATCTCTTCTCCTTAACATCCAAGTTGTTCCGAGTCCTGCTAACAGTTGGTGTTGGTCGCAGACTGCATTGACAACTCTGTGGCAGATCATGGGTGTTCTCAGCAATCAGGCACACTGGCCGAGTACAGTCCTGATGGCAGGTCATTAATGTGAGGTAGAAATATGCTAGGTCCCAGGATCGTGCTTCTGTCTGGACTTAAGCCACAGCAGTGGTTGGTCAAAGCAGGCAACTTGGATCCTTGCGTTAGATGGGTTCATGGGTGAAATTGATGACTTGAGGAGCATATATATGACCAAAACATCAAGTACTTAAATGAATTTTTCAATCAGTTTGATCAGTACAAACATGCTGGTGTTACAGCATGATTTTAAGAATACGCCGCACGACCTTGGTTGATCAAGACTAGACAGCATATCTTACAGCCTGGTCACATGATCTCATTATTTTTTGGTCATCACATGACATACAGGACATTTACACTTACGGTAAAATCAGAAGAGGCACTGCCCGATTGGGTTTGGAATGCATGCATGCATCTTAGAATTGTGTGTGCGTGCGTTTGCATGTGTGTGTGTGCGTGTGTGTGCATGTGCGCGTGTGTTTGCGTGTGTGTGTGTGTGTGTGTGTGGTGCTGGCGTTGTTTCCAAGTTTTTGTTTTTTGTCATAAGTCGTCTTGTGTGTGTGTGTGTGTGTGTGTTTGTTTGTGTGTGTGTTATTTTTGCTGTTGTTTTTTAAGTGTTGAATCTGCAATGTAACAGGCATAGTGCACTCAATAAGATTTCTTTGCATACTAGGTCACCCACCATGCATTCCATTTCTTCTTAAATCAAGTCACCAGGGTGATTTTGATGGAACTATAGAGGATAGGACTCAGGGGAGGAAGAGAGAGAGAGAGAGGAGGAGGAGGAGGATAGGTGGTCCAGCTAACCAGAGCTCATTCAGCGAACCCCAGTATGCTGCGGAATACTTCTGCAAGACCCCAACCTGAATAATCCTATCTTTAAAAAAATCACCCTTGGCTTGAAAGTATCGAATGCGATTGTGACAAACACATCGCTACAGAACTTCTCGTTGCCTCTGGATTAGCAGCATGTTGTCTAGGCACACAGTAATTAGGCTACCATCCCCTCAAAACCATGCCATCCACCCACATCCATCCTTGTCAGACCAATGACCCCAGGTCAGTTCTTAACTATGCTAGTTGCGAAGAGAGGCGGAATGCAGGCGAGAATCTAAACAAATTTGAAAAATGATTGCTAGAGCTCCGCCCCCAAAATGTTGACAAATGAATGAGTCATTCAACGCCATCTTGCACTGAATTGGATGAAGATAAGTGATTGCTCGTTCAGTTTTGTTGTCCCGAGTGTTGTGATTCTCGCCTGAAGAAGACCTATGAGGTCGAAACGCGTTGTGTTTTGTCTTGTGATTCGTTTATCAATGTTTTATGGGCGGAGCTTTAGCCATGATTTTTCAAATTTGTTACAACATGCTAGTCAGAACTAGGAGAATCTATTTGTCTTACGTGGGTGATCCTAGAATCTTCTTCTGTTCCTGTTTGGTAATGACGCCTACTTCCATTTCATGTAGGAGACACCAACAGCCTGGTACCCTCAAGCTGAATGGTTAATTTGTCCCCCTTGACTATGGGAGTGGGGGTGTGGGGTAAAAATCCTTAGTTATGAAGAAGACTCTTCAGGTAAACTCAGCATGGTAGTTCTGTTCAAACTTTGACATATTGATACCCCCCCCCCCCCCCCCCCCATCCAGACCTCCAACCCCTACAGATAAAAAGGTCAAACAAATGTAACATGTAACAGTAATTTAATACCAACTTTGACAAGTGTCCCCCCCCCCCCCCCCTTTTCCCCTCCTCACCCTTTTCCAACCCCTGTTTGCCCTCTCATCCTATTCATGTTCTAATGTGGAAATTTCTTTCACCATTGAAAAAACAACAACCCACAATCAAACCTACCTTCTCTTTTTTTTTTCTTTTGCCTGGAAAATCCTTGGAGTTATGCAGAAGAGCAATCAGGACAACACACGGTACACAGATTAGCATGTCACCATGTTCAAGGCGTATGTATGTGGAGAAGGGGTCGAGGTTGAGCAAGCCTCTCCCTGCTAAACGTTTAGATACCATCGGCCCAGCTCTTGGTTCACACACTGGTGTTGAATTCACGTTCTGATGTCAGCCAGTTTTCCTCGAGTGTGTGTCTGAGCCAGTGAGCGAGTGAGTGAGTGTGTGTGTGTGACTGAAGACAGTGGCCCTGCGGAGGGCCAGTCTTTGGTATTATACAGTACGTGTGTGAGTGAACAGCATGTATGCGCACACACGTGTGCAACAATGTATTGGTGTGTGTAGGCGAGTGTGTGTTTATGCGTGCATCTGTCTCTGGAGGATTACGAGTGTGTGGAAGTGTGTAAGATAAGATAATGTTGCTTATAGCCCAGCCGACTGCAAAGGGCCACATCAGGGCTGTGTGGAAGTGTGTGCATGTGTATATACATATGTGTGTGTATGCTTGCATGCATGCATGTGTGTGTGTGTGTGTGCATGCGCACAAGAATGTGTATGTGTGTGCATAGCTGTATGTTACAGCACATGTGAAGGGATGCAGCACTCATACTCATGCGTGTTTGGGGGGAGAGGACGGGGAGGGGTAATATGTGCATTGTGTATCTATGTTGCATCGCAGCATGTGTAGAAGCCCAGAGCATGGCCACACATTCCTGTGTGTGTGTGTGTGTGTGTGTGTGTGTGTGTGTGTGTGTGTGTGGTGTGTGTGTGTGTGTGTGTTTGTGTATGTGCATGTGTGTGTGTGTGTTTGTGTATGTGCGTGTGTGTGTCCACACGCGTGCGCAACACAGGGTTAATACACTTGAACCTCACACACACACACAAACACACACACAAAGACCCGATGGATTTGCCGAAAGCAAGGACACCGACACAAATTCGCGGAGTGTATAGACATGGAGACAAAATCAAACCTGAGGCCAGCATGACAGCAGGCCCACAGAATCTGAGCCTTCCTTTCTTTTTTCTTTTTTTCAATGCTCTTATCATTGAGGATGAGGATGATGATCCTTTGGGTTCCATTCTGGTCAAAAACTACAAGACAGGGCTATACTCTATACTTCCTTTCGTAACATGTCCTGGAATCAACCAGGCCTGCAGGTTTGGTTAGGAAATTTGAGCAACATTCTGAGAGACGCATCCACAGAGTGGATAAAACTTGACTGTGTGACTCCAGTCTTCCCATCTGAACCTATATCTCAATTTTGGAGCTGAAAAATCCCTCTAATACATGGCTCTAATGGGAATCGATCCCACAGTCTTCCCATCTAAACCTATAGTAAACTCAATTTTGGAGCTGAAAAATCCCTCTAATACATGGCTCTGATGGGAATCAATCCCACAGTCTTCCCATCTGAACCTACAGTAAACTCAATTTTGGAGCTGAAAAATCCCTCTAATATATGGCTCTGATGGGAATCGATCCCAGTCTCTATAGTAAACTCAATTTTGGAGCTGAAAAATCCCTCTAATATATGGCTCTGATGGGAATCGATCCCACAGTCTTCCTATCTGAACCTACAGTAAACTCAATTTTGGAGCTGAAAAATCCCTCTAATATATGGCTCTGATGGGAATCGATCCCACAGTCTTCTCATCTGAACCTATAGTAAACTCAATTTTGGAGCTGAAAAATCCCTCTAATATATGGCTCTGATGGGAATCGATCCCACAGTCTCTATAGTAAACTCAATTTTGGAGCTGAAAAATCCCTCTAATATATGGCTCTGATGGGAATCGATCCCACAGTCTTCTCATCTGAACCTATAGTAAACTCAATTTTGGAGCTGAAAAATCCCTCTAATATATGGCTCTGATGGGAATCGATCCCACAGTCTTCTCATCTGAACCTATAGTAAACTCAATTTTGGAGCTGAAAAATCCCTCTAATATATGGCTCTGATGGGAATCGATCCCACAGTCTCTATAGTAAACTCAATTTTGGAGCTGAAAAATCCCTCTAATATATGGCTCTGATGGAATCGATCCCACAGTCTTCCGATCTGAACCTATAGTAAACTCAATTTTGGAGCTGAAAAATCCCTCTAATATATGGCTCTGATGGGAATCGATCCCACAGTCTTCCCATCTGAACCTATAGTAAACTCAATTTTGGAGCTGAAAAATCCCTCTAATATATGGCTCTGATGGGAATCGATCCCAGCACGCAATCCACAATGCAATCCTTTCTGCCACAGATGCTTTGAAAAAACAACCAAACAATGTTCTTTTTATTCATGTCCTAACTAACTCAAAGAAGCTTAAATAAAATTTAAAAAACAAGAAAAGAAAAGAATAAAACCCTACTCACCAGTCCCGTTTTTTTTAATTAAAAAAACCCCAACTCTTCTGTTACAGCAAACACACCAACACTGCCTTTGTAGAAATCAAAACCTCACACTCTTTCTAAGTATATCTGTTTTAATCTTTCGTGCATTTTCAAAATAATCAGAGTGAAACATTCATTATAATCTTCTTTATCATCTGAACAGATAATGGTTTTATACATATATTTCAGTCTGGCATTCAATGAGAATGATTCGCTTGAATTTCACCTATGAAACATAGTGTGAAGGCTCTCAAACATTAAGCACAACATGCTCTTTACAGCCTACGCATGCATGTGGGTCTGTGTGTGGAGATGTGGAGTGTGCATATGTGTAAGCATGATATATGTATGCAATGCACGTTCCTATGCTTGCACAAGTGTAAGCGTGTGTGCCTGTACACTCACAAACATGTCTACAAATACATACCATCATGTTATTAACTGCACACAGATTTCAACCAGATTTCAAAGTCTGTACGTTGCAGTATTTGAAGAACACCAGAAACATTTTGAGGTGTCACACTATCGAGTTGAATGTACGCACATTATACATCCTGGTTTTATACCATGCAGTCAAGTCGCATTTGCCACCAGAACTTGATCATGGAAAGAGGAATTGCATGGGAAAAAAATGTATTTATATCAACAATGAAATAACATAAAGATGTAACATTTCATTTTCCCCCAAATCACAGCAAATTACACTATTTCATAGTTCCTGATGTTCGAACACTTACCACTTCCATGATCACATATGTTTTTCACAGTCCATATTCCTGGCACAGTTTCTACTGTGTCTTTGGGGCACACTGTTTCTCAGTCCATCATCTGACAACCTTACCTCATCAACTCTAGCAACTTTTTTTTCACAGAGCAGCTCACCACACAGCACAAGACTATGACAAATACATATAAGATGGTGAAGAACAGAGTTGGAAATTTCATACAAAGAGGTAGCGTACCAAACTATGAACTCTTGTTGACAAAGGACTCAGTGTTGCCTGGACAAGTTTTTTGCGCCTTCCTTCCGTTTATTCAACATGCATTCCCTGGATGTGTGTTTTCACTATGTGGAATTTCATCCTTTCACTCTGTTGCAGTACTCTCACCACTTCGTTCAATTTCTTCAATACCAGCCAACTCCCCTAAGGGCAACAACAGGCACTTGAATTTAGGACTGTTCTTTGGGAGTCTCAGGTATCTGCATCATCCTTACAACGTCTATGTCTGTCTGAGTCTATATTCCACCAAATTCAAAAATCATAAATGCATTTCTTTTGAATGCTGTGCTGGACTTCCATCACTGACAGTTAAAGCTCTATTTTCTTTCACTGTCTCGTCTTCTTTGCCACTTCAGTCACATTACCCCCTGCTGCTCACTCTGTCACAGTCTGCAGCCACACCCTGCATTGTCCCCTCATGGCCATACGAGTGGCAAGCCACAAAGAACAATGTCAATTTCATTTGTCAAGAGGTAACCCACCAGAGGAGACACTGCACTGCTGCCAAGTCACTTCAGAGGAATTCATTGGTGCCTGCTCTGATCCAAGATAGGTAAAACACCACCCATTGAACCCCCTACTGTTAATAACAATTGCTTAATTGTGAAGACACCATACAGGAGCATCCTCGTCTGGACGGCACTATACATGTCCAACAACCGTCCAATGAACTTGCCAATACCAGTAACTTCAACATGAAAATAGCATAGGCATAGACGAGGAGAGGAAATCACATCTGAGGTCACCACGCCACAACCACAGGATCTGAGTCTTTTGTTTTTAAATGCAGATGAATGAGGATGACACAGGTAATGCTATGGAGTTCCATTCACATTCCCAAGAACAACAACAAAATCACAGCAGGACTAGTCAAAGCACCAAACGAGGCTTACAAACACAGAACAAAACAAAAATGAACCAAAAAAAAAAAAACATGGAAAAATGCACCATTGATGTCAACACAAAGCAAAGCATGGAATGTGTGATTTTCATGCTAAAGTGCATTTCCACAAGTTTTATACATCCGCGTAGACCCACACAACAGACTTAAGGGGTCAAAACCAAACCTGATGACACAGAAGTGACTTTTAGTACACATGGGAGAGCTCAAGGACCCTTGAAACAGATTAATGGCCCACAATGAACTCCTGTTGTCCGACTCCAATAAGGCAGGTTCTCCTCCTCACATGCTTTGTCATCAAGGTTGCTGACATTTGAAAGGATTGCTGCCCAGAATGCAGGAAAGGGATTTCATGGCTGGGAGTGCACCTTGGATGCCTGAAAGTTGTTGTTGATGTATCATCATCTTCACTGCTGCTGTCAACCAAATCTCCTGGGTCCAGGTATTTTGACCACTTGCTCTGCCCTAGTCCATCTCCCTTCAAACAACAAACAGTTGCACATGCATGATAGCAGATGTATAAAGGCTGGTGACAGAGACAGACCAATGACAGAGACAGCAAAAGAGACAGACAGGCAAACTTCAAACATTACGAGAAAGAGATGAACGCCCCCACAAGCAGAAAATGTGATGGATAAGAGACACTGCCTGACACAGCAAGAGAAAGACATTTTTATTACAGAAAATAGAAATAAACAAAATGAGCAGACATTCAGTTTACAGAAATAAAACACGCAAAAAAAAAATTAGTATGCATTATGCAACATAAACAGACCTCTAAAAATATGACCAAAAGCTGTTCTGCGAATACTGGTTCTGAGCAGGCAACATCAAACACAATCAGTCACTGAAAGTCAGCACTGCAGTGTCCCTCTGGTGGGCTGCCTCATGAAGACCTGATGCAACTTGCTCCCGGTAGATTACCCGTACTGATGGTGCAACAAGATAACCCTCATTAGGTCTGCAAGGAGGATCAGAAGAAGTGGTGTGGGAATAGTGTCACAGAGTGACAGGGGGGGAAAAAAGTTGTATTGATAAATAATGTGCAAGGAAGTATACGATATCCACAGAACTGTGCTAGAGAGGTACTACCCCTTTTTTCATTTGTTGAAATTGTGAGGAAATGCTGTGTGTTCAACAACAACTTTGTGGATGAATCTATATCTGTGGCTTGGGTACATCTCCTTCCTTCCCAGGCCATAGCTCTTACAGTTCTCCACTGCACAGATTTTTACATACATGTGAACATTTTACTTCCAATCATTGATGTAGCCAGATTTTTCTTTGGGGATGGTCTCTACATATAACACAATTATTTTGTTGTTGTTCTTTGCCTTTTGTATATCACCCATCTGACTGACATGTGATGGCCTACTTTTCTACCAAGGATGGAGTGGGATTTAACATGGATGAAATTCCCCCCTTCTTCCTCCTCCCCTCCACTGAAATACACTCATTTACACGTAAGACCTCAGTTTACACATGGAGGAAAGGAGTTTGTGCATACATGTTGATTACAAAATCCTTTTAAAACCTGGCCGTTTCGAACAGGATTCGAACCCGAAACCCTTGTATAAAGAACTAGACCAACAAGACCACAGTTCGGTATCTTTCTCATAGAATGCAAGCTTAGTCTACCCCAAGGTGAGGGAGTTACAGCTGTTTTCTGATGTTTTTATGCATTCATGACAAATAATCCTCATCCAAGTAAGTCTGTACACTTCACACATTTCCTGAACAAATGAAACTTAAGTTTTTCATCCAGCAGTCTGTCACTGTTTCTGCTCCTGTTCAAAATTGTCAGTTACCTGTGGATCTTCATCCTACAAGCACAATCAATCACTGTCCGGTGTGATAACAATCAACCCAAAGTATGTTATTATCCTGGTGAAGTAAAATGTATGGGGGTCTTTTCTTTCTCTCTCTCTCTCTCTCTCCCCACCTCTTGCCTTGATCATTTTTTCTCGTTGTTGTTGTTGGTGGTGGTGGTGTCCATTGGTTTCTTTTTCTTCTTTCTTCTTTTTTGTCAAAGGTTCCCATGCAAGGAATTGTTCCATTTTTTCATGTATTTGTTTGATTTGCTTTTTACTATATATCGATTTTTTTTCTCGCCCAGAGGGCTGGATGTAAAAAAGTATTCATGCTTAATCCACTACCCTCTTAAAATAAAATTCGTTCGTTCGTTCGTTCTTTCTTTTTCAAGTTCAGTCTTTGTTATGCATGTGCATTTATTTGTATCTATATTAGTATTTACCGTGTGATCATGCTACAGATGTCAGCTGGTTCTACCCACCAGAATCAGAAGCGTTGAGAAGACACCTGTACCAGCAACAATGACAGGTTTGTACTCTACAACTCTATTTTTTCTTTCAAAATGTATTACATCAACCAAGCCCAACAAATACAGACCATGCAGAAATGGTCCGGAAATTTGATAAACACTGCAAATCTTAACACTCTCAAAAACACATCCATTAAGGGATGTAACAAATGAATTTTGCACGTGGATTAATCAATAAAGTGAGGTTCCATTTTTCCATCAGAGCTGACAGGAGCTTGCAGATGGTCCAAGCTCTTGAAGAAAATAAAAATGTCAGAGAGTATTTCAGCCCCTGACTTGCATTGTTAAAAAGGACAAGTTTGAAAGAGATATTGGCATTAGTTCTTAAACGCAATAATACATGTCTCTGAACCACATCCATAATTCATAAATGAAGAGAAAAGTTTGCTGGGGGAAATGACCGTTTGTTTATGAGAGTAAAAAAATTTAAGGAGATATGAGTCACTGATCTACATATCTAAAGAGAATTAAAGGTTTGAAAAGGATGTAAGCTACTGACCTGCATTCCTATAAGAGAGAGAAAGGTTAGAATGACAGCAGAAGCACAGTAGTTTTCATTACAACTAAAGCTATTCACACCACACACACACACACACACACACACACACACACACACACACACACACACACACATTTGGTCAAGAAAAAAAATGATTACTTAACTGCCGTTGGGTTTTGGTACAACCAGGTCTGACTGTATATATCCAGTTGCAGAATCGGCCATTCATTCTCTTCTCAGTCATGCTAACTGTGTTTCTTCCACATGCTCCACCTTCTACCACTCCTCTTTCTCTCTGTCCACTCTCTCTTTCTCTCTGTCCACTCTCTCTTTCTCTCTGTCCACTCTCTCTTTTTCCCCCTTTCTCCTACCCCTTACTTTTTTCCCCTGAAAAGAAAACACGCGGAAAATGAAATCGAAAGTGAGGTCACCACAAAAGCAAGCGGGCAAAGCCACAGAATTAGAAAATGTTAGAAAAAAATTCAATGATGATCGGTGAGGATGAGGATGAGGGTGAGGATGAGGGTGAGGATGAGGATGAGGATGAGGATGAGGATGAGGGTGAGGATGAGGATGAGGGTGAGTATGAGGATGAGGTGAGGATGAGGGTGAGGATGTAATCAAGTTCCATTCTGGTCATTCCATTTCCTTTTCCATCTTCGTGCCAGAGTTGAGTTATTCCATTTCCTTTTCCATCTTCGTGCCAGAGTTGAGTTATTCCATTTCCTTTTCCATCTTCGTGCCAGAGTTGAGTTAGTGTCAAAGTCGTCTGTACTGACAAGTTCATCAGGCTATCCTTGGATGGACCTTGTGGCACTACCTGGTAGGTAACGCCTGCTCATCCCGGCTCCATGACAAAGCAATCACTGTCTTCAATAGGGATTTGGCAGGTGGTATTCAGAGATAAGATAAGATAAGATAATGTTGCTTATAGCCCAGCCGACCGCAATGGGCCACATCAGGGCTGTCACCACGTTAAAATCAACTCACCAGTCATTTGAAAAAAAAAATCCAAAAAACTTTCACACATCTCATTAAATGACATCGTCTAGAAACGCACCAGAAACTTCGTTAAAAATCTTTCTTCCGTAAAATCTTACAGCAGATGAAAAATGTTAATCTCTCTCAAAAACTCAAGGATCACGTCAGGCGGGACATCCCTGAACAGGATCTTCATGGACTCCGCTGTAAAATGTTTGTGTCTCACATCGTGCAAGTCCCAACACTCCAAAAGAACATGTTTCATTGTGAGTGGCGCATGACATGGAATGCACCACGGAGCTTCTTCACTCTTTAAAAGGTAGGAATGGGTAAAATACGAATGGCCGGTGTGCAGCCGGCACAGAACCGTTTCCTCTTTACGACCACCCGACGTAGATGGGAGGAAGTCCTTAAGGTTTGGACGGATCTGATAGAGTTTGTTACTCGTCTGTGTGTTCCAATCCTCCTGCCAGAGGTCTCTCACATAATCGTTAATTTTGGGTTTCACATCTGAGCAGGGGATATAAATGTTGGACAGTTTCTCTCTTGTGGCGTTCTTGGCTAAACGATCAACCATTTCGTTCCCGCCGATGCCAACATGACCAGGAACCCAAGCCAGACTAATGTTGTAACCGTCCGCTTTCAACTTGCTAAAAAGTTCAAAGAAATGTAAAAGTTCTGGATGCTGAAGGTTGCGGCCAGCTATGGCCTCCAAAGCTGACAGCGAATCCGACAGAACCAAAAAGTCCCTCTTCGAAGAATGTGAGATTATCTTCAAAGCCAGAACCAGAGCAGTAAGTTCAGCGGAATAGACAGAAGCATCTGAATGCATCAGGGATGAAAACAGTTTTTTAAAAAAAAGAGGAGATTGGCGGGGATCTGGGGGTTCACCATGGGCCCCCAGTGGGGTACATGGGCAACAGCCTGGCGGGGGTCAGGGGGCAGCGCCCCCTGAAGCTGAAGCATATTTTGTATTAAATATGGCATAAAAATCTTTAGAAATCACTTTCTTGCTTCTAAACAACTCATTCTATAGAACAGCTTTCAACACCATGAAGACTGAGACTGATGTGGAAAGAAACTATGTCAATTGAGACAAACATTTAGTATGATGATTCCTCAGAACTCTAGCTAAAGAAAATTTGACAAACAGTGCTTTCAGGACATAAAGAATAAGGCCTGTAGATAAGTAAATCAGAGTGGGAAATCAAACTAAGTAAATCAGATGTATGAAAACGACTGCTGGACTTCAATAAACACAATATGAAAAATGATTACTTTGAAGTCCTTTAACAACAAAAAAACTGAAGCTTTTGGCCTTAGACCCTTCGTCAGGAAACACTAAACACAAAAAAGAACATAAAAGAACAAATGACATAAAAACAAACTGATGTCACAACAGTACACCCCCCCCCCCCCAACTTCCCTCTTACAACTAATCATATCCCCCCCCCCCCCCCCCTCTTGACAAGGGGTGTGGTGTGTGTGTGTGTGGTGTGTGGGGGGGGGGGGTGATTGGTGTGTGTGTGTGTGGGGGGGGGGGGGGGTGTTTGTGTGTGTGTGTGAGGTGGGGACGGGGGTGGGGGCGAAGTGTGTGGGGTATGTGTGTTGTGGGGTGAGGTGGGGGTTGGGGAGAAGGAGGAGGAGTAGAGGAAGTATATAGGTGATGGGGGGAGTGGGCTGGTGGAAAAGGATTTCATAGGGGGCTGTTAGCAGACACCTAACAAATGTAGCAAACGTTTGCATTATACCAGGGGAAAAATGTTACACAATATTGTTGTGACATCAGTTTATTTTAATGTCATTTGTTCTTTTATATTCTTTTCGTCACTTTGACTTTTTCACTTGCTTTGAAGACTCTACGAGTGGAAGTACTTAGAGTAGGAGTCAAACTATCTTTGGAAATTAAACGTTGATTGTTGCATACCCAATGATCTGAAAACATGCTGTAATGGTGTGGAAAACACACACATTTTCTGTTGGTGACTGGGACGCTCGATGTGATCTCTGATTGCCACAAAACCACGACTACCAAAGTAGGTCTACTTTGGTAGTCGTGTTTTGCGAGCATTGCCAAAAACGTGTAACACGTTTTTGGCAAGGCTAGCAAAACACTTCAAATTCGCCGTCTTTGTCATGTTTTCTTATTACATCCGCGACTCTGCGGTCACACACGTCCTTCTGCTGCCACTCGGTCTTCTAGTGGTTCACATACTTCTTTCTTTCTTTTTTTTTTCGTTTTGTTTGCACTCACTGGCGGAAACTCTCACTGTGAATCGACGCCATGATGAGAAATGATACTGGAAGGAAACAGAATGAGAACTACGCCGTTTGAGAACATTACCGACAGAGAAGAAATTCGCTGTGCAGACAAGTTGAGATCGTTTCTGTGCATCATTCTTCGAATAATTTTTCGGCGGAGACTTTTTCTTTCGGCGGAGATGCGAAAAAATAACGGCGGAGACGGCGGAAACGGCGGAGGAGTTTTCATCCCTGATGCATATGTTCCAACAGTATCTGAGAAGGAGCCCCAGGCAGTAGGCTGCACAGGCCACTCCATCTTCAGACTTGGAACCGTCAGTGAAAACTTTTTGATAGGATGGGAATTTGGAACAGAGGTCAGCATACAATGCCTTGTACGCCAGAGAGCTGGTAGACTCTTTGCGAAAAGCTGCAAGATCAAAACGAATCTCTGGTGTGAAAAAGGTCCACGGAGGCTGATCCGGAAACTTGGAAAAATCGGACACTACTCCTAGGTCTAGACCTGCATTCCGCACGTGAGGCCGCATACGAAGACCAAACGGCGGAATACATTTCGGGTTGTTTTCAAACTTACTTTGGAACGGAGGGTCAAAGACACAGTCATAGGCAGGGTTTTCTGGTTCCGAGAACAGTCGGATATAATAATTCAAAGACAGTTTCAGCCTGCGGTTGGACAGTGAAGGTTCACCCGCCTCTGCGTACAGGCTGTACACAGGGGTGGTGCGGAACGCTCCAAGACAGAGACGAAGCCCTTGATGGTGGATAGGGTCCAAGAGTTTGAGGTAAGACGATCTTGCAGAGCCGTACACGGCACAACCGTAGTCCAGTTTGGAACGGACCAAGGCTCTGTAGAGGTGCAGCAAAGTTTTCTTGTCAGCGCCCCAGTCAGTGTGCGCTACAACCCACAGAATATTCAGTGCTTTCTGGCAAGCAGTTTTGAGTTTTTAATATGGCTGAGAAAGTTAAGTTTTCTGGTCAAAAACAACTCCTAGAAATTTGGCCTCTTTAACAGCTGGAATGGGAGATTTCCCGACTTGAATTTCAGGATCTGGAAAAAACTGACGGAAACTATGGAAGTGAATACACTGTGTTTTTGTAGCAGAAAAGGTGAAACCGTTTTCATCCGCCCACTGATGGATTTTATCCACGCAAAGCTGGACCTGCGCTGGACACTCGGGTACAGGCTTCCAGTTGCGTAGACAGCGAAATCATCCACAAACAATGAGCAGTCTGAACCCTGCTGAACTGATTTCACAATGTTGTTAATCTTGATGCTAAAGAGGGCAGGAGACAGTATGCTCCCCTGTGGAACACCCAACTCCTGCTCGTGGACATCAGAGAGAGTGGTGCCAACCCGGACCTGAAACTGTCGTTCTGCCAAAAAATTTTGAATGAAAAGCGGAAGATGACCTCGAAAACCCAGATCATGGAGATCATGAAGTATCCCCGACTTCCAGGTGGTATTGTAGGCCTTCTCCAAGTCAAAGAAAATTGCCACTGCATGCTGTCTGTTCAAAAAGGCGTTCCGAAGTGTAGATTCCAGACGAATCAAATGGTCAACTGTAGTCCGATGTTTGCGGAAACCACACTGTTCTTTCGCCAAAAGGCCATCGGTTTCGAGTTTCCACATGAGCCTAGCATTGACCATTTTCTCCATCAATTTACAGACACAGCTGGTCAAAGCTATGGAACGGTAGTTTGATGGATTAGAAAGATCTTTTCCAGTTTGGGGATGGGAATAATGAGGGCTTTTTCGCCAAGAGGGTGGAAAGAAACCTGTAGTCCACACATGGTTGTATACCTGTAGCAGTATGTTCAGATCTTCTTGCGGAAGATGTTTCAACAGTTGATAATGGATTTCATCTATACCTGGAGAGGAATCGCTGCAAGAGAGTAAGGCAGATTTCAGTTCGTTTAACGTGAAAGGAAGATTGTAGTCTTCCATGTTGTCTGACGAAAAATTGCAGGGTGATTTTTCTTTAAGGGCTTTGTTTTTGACAAAAGTGGCTGATTTGTTAGAAGAGGAGGAATTCTTTTCAATTGTTGAAGCAAGCAGATTAGCAACTGCTTTTTTCTCCGTTATTAAAGAGTCAGAAAACTTGAGATGGTTCACAGTGGGACAGGTGTTCTTCCCTTTGATTTTCTTAATGATGTTCCACACTTTTTTCTTGGAAGTTTTCAATGTCAGCCTGGAGCAGAAGTTTCTCCAGGACTGACGTTTACTGATTTTAAAAGTGTGTCTCGATTTGGCACGGAGTTTCTGATGGGCTCGAGCGTTGGGACCCGAAGGTCGTTGGTATACCCGACGCTGAGCCCGTTTTCGAACTTTGGAAATTTGTTGGCAGTCTGAATCGAACCAGGGTGTTTTTGGCATTTGGAGTTTGTCGGAAGACACTGGAATACAGGCTTTAGCACATTTGATCACAGTGTTAGTCAGAGATTCTGCTGGGTCCGGACTCTGAAGAAAATCAGTGTCCTGGAATTCCTTAGAAATAATGGCTGCAAATAGATCCCAGTTTGCTTTCTTATAATTTAGATGTTGAGAGACAGAGACGTGTTCAGTTATTACGGGTTGTAGAAGGACAGGGAAATGGTCACTTCCGTGCAGATCGTCATGAACAGACCACTCATAGTCCAGGACCAGCGAGGGGTCACAAATCGACAAATCTAAACACGAAAGTGAACCTGTGGAAGAGTGGAGGTAAGTTGCAGATCCGTCGTTCAGACAACACAAATCCAAATCCGAAAGGACATCCTCAATTAGCAGACCCCTGGATGACGTACTGACACTACCCCAAAGAGGATTGTGACCGTTAAAGTCACCCAACAGCAAAAAAGGTCGAGGAAGTTCTCCTATCAGACTGACAAGGTCCTGACGACAAACCGGGACAGAAGGTGGAAGATAAAGGGAACAGATTGTCACAGTCTTGTGGAGAGTGACTCTCGCAGCTACAGCCTGAAGGGAGGTAGACAGAGCGACAGGACTATACAGCAAAGTTTTGTGTATGAGAAGGGCAACACCGCCCGACAGTCCCAACGTGGATGGTTGTGCAGGTTTTGAAAGAATAGTAAAGCCAGAAAGAGTGAAGGTCTTCTGGCTTTGAATTTGAGTTTCCTGAAGAGCCACGACGGAAGGTTTTATAGATCGACACAGAAGCTGCAGCTCCTCGAAGTTGGAATTTAGTCCACGGATATTCCAATGGAATACTGTACTATCCATGGTGCAGAGGGCAAAAAGGAGAGAGATCAGGTCATCTCCTCCTCAACGTCTGCTTCTAAAGGTGTAAATTTATTGCTTAGTTTCACTGGACTGTGTTGGTCTACAGACCTGCTGGCAGACTTGCCAACAGGTGAAGAAGGTCTGGATTTGGGAGATGGTGGAGGTTTCCTCCTCATCTCCACCATCTCCACACTGGGTTGAACTCCCTTGCCCGCACGGGCACTGGACAGAGGAGGTCGAGGCGGGACTGCTGGGCAGTCTGAGGGTGGCGGATTTTTTGCCTCCACCAGGGGCATTCACTTTAGGTTAGGAGGTGGTGGACCTGCTTCCACCAGAGTTGACAATTCTTCCTTGCAATGTCTTAGAAAACGTGAAGTCATCAGTCTGGCAGCAGACTGACCGAGTGGGAACTGTGGGAACTGTCTTTACGGCCGAAGCATAAGAAGAAGCTGTTGGCGTCTGACTGCCCACAACCTGTTTGCGGGCCTCAAAAAAGGAGATTTTCTTTTCTGTTTTGACTCTTTGTATTGTGGATTCCTGAATCCAAAGAGGACAGTTTCTTGAAGAGGAGGAATGGTCGCCACCGCAGTTAGCACAATGTGCCGGATCTTTACACGGCCCATCATGGGTTGCCTTGCAGCAAACACCGCACACCTCCTGCCCAGAACAGCGGTCTCTGACATGGCCAAACCTCTGGCATCTGAAGCACCTCAACGGGGACGGAACATACAGCTGAACTTGGACGTTCAGGTAACCAACTTTGATGACCGGAGGCAGCACAGGGTTGCAGAATGTCAGAAAGAGGGTGTTGGTGGCCACTCTTTCTGCACCTTTTTTTACCGTCACCCTGCGCACCTCCGTCACAACCCTGGGACGCCAGTTCCGTCTTGATCTCTGCCTCTGAGACACCTGTTAAATCTCGGCAGCGAATCACTCCTTTCGACGAATTCAACTGTTTATGGGGAGTCACCCTGATCTCCCTGTCCACGTGCTTTGTTGCCCTCAGCAGCTGTTCGGATTGTTTTTTTTATCTACATTGAATCAGAAACGAGCCATTCCTCAACCTTTTGATGGACCGAGGGTCACCTGCTAAACCTTGAAATCCCTTCTGTATGGCGAAAGGACTCAGAGCTGAAATGGGTCTTTCCTGCTCCGTCCCTTCCATCACGAGCCAGGAAGCCCAGAAACCTGTCCCCTGTCTTACCTCTGTATCTGAATTGCTATCTGAATAAAGATCCCCTGAAATAGGGGATGCTGCCTTCCTCTTCTTTTTGGGGGGATGTTTTTAGAAAAAGCCATATTTATTTTATTATGTTTCATCTCTCCCTTACCCACCCACCTTGGAGTCCAACTAAGGGGCCAGGGCCAAGAAACCAATGTCTTGACCCCTTCCAGGCTTCAGGAGAGACATACGACAAACAGAAACCACCAACCCTACCCCCCTGATCATGCTCAACTCCCGGGAACAGAGAGCTGAGCACTGCAGGGGTTCACATGGCCAGCAGGGGAACTGCCTGTCTTGACCCAGCCCCAAGAAGGGGAGCCGATTAGTACACCCGGGCCAAAGTGTACTCCCTGTCTAGGAGAGGTCCGAGCCAAAGTGATGTGTTGAGAGCACCGGCCTCCTCAAGCACTGGCCCTCTCAATCACCAGGATCTCATCCCCCTCCGACACAGGTCGCACCGCACGGCAAACGCGGCGGATCTTAAGGAGACCACAGAGAGAAAAGGAGTGTGGAAAAGAAGACTTGAAGGGGAGACGAAGATAGAAAAGGGCCAAATAAGAAAGGCAGAAAACAAGAAAAGGAGAAAGGCGGGTTACTCTTAGTCAGGATCCTCACCCTTAGCCTATCTGACATGGGAAGCCCTACCAGGGGCATCAACTCCTTACCACGTTACGCTTAGGCCAGGCAGCATCTCGACTTCACAGGCCTAGAAGCAGTTTGAAAAAACCAGCCTATCTCCAAGTATTGATGCCCCCGCCAGCAAAGCCTAAGGGATCACTGGACCGCGTAAGCCATCCAACCATGACAAGGTCGCAACCCCCGGAGGGGGTATTCAGAGTATACTGGTGAGTTGATTTTAACGTGGGACAGCCCTGATGTGGCCCTTTGCGGTCGGCTGGGCTATAAGCAACATTATCTTACCTTATTCAGAGTATGTTGGATCAGAACAAGCACCACTGAACACCACCTGACTTGGGCAGTGGTGCAGTGTCTCCTCTGGTGGGTTGCCTCACAAACACCTGACACTGATTGC
Source organism: Conus ventricosus (assembly GCA_018398815.1). NCBI lineage: Eukaryota > Metazoa > Mollusca > Gastropoda > Neogastropoda > Conidae > Conus > Conus ventricosus. Next base: position 3,529,517 of record CM031622.1, read on the forward strand.
TCTCTGAGGATTTCTTTTACTGGGACTGTTACAAGGTAAGATCAGTGATTATTTTTGACAAGACTCACCTGGCTATTACTTGCTGCCTGTGATACTAAAGGTTTCCTCCCTGGATGCGTTTCTGGCCTGCTTATTCTATTGACACACTTTCCTGAAGTGTTCAAGTATTCAGTGTGCGATGGACTATTCCACTGCTGGCAGAACACTGAGGATGGCGACGGCAGGAGTTCAGGACAAACTGCTGTGTTTGTCTCGTCTGTCTGAAACACAAACACAATAATAATTAATATAATGCGTGTATGCACTCAGCAAGGTTTCACATCACCAGACTTGAACTAACGCTTTTCAAGCAAGCTTTGACACCTAGTCTAACAATATACTCTCTTTCTCCTTGGCAGAAGTCATGCCCAAGCAACATCAGCTGAAGGCTTGCAAAACGTGAAGGGAAAAAATAAGCAGTCAAAGGAAATGAGGACCAGGAAAGATGGCTGCCTAAGTTTAGTAATTACTTGCATATAGGCATACAACTGCAGGCAGGGTGCCTGCCAGGTTATCGCCTGCATTGTCTTTTTATGGTTGGCAACATTATGGTAGCATAACCTTTTCTTCTTTTCTTTATTTATCCTATCAGGATTACCTAGTTGCCTCAATTTATTAGCATCATTGTGAGTTATGGTATAGCAAGTGCATTGAAAAATAGATTTTTTTAAAAAATCTGTTTGAATTTTTAATGAAAACAAGCATATTCTCACAGGAAAGCATGCAATGACTCATTTGCCAGAATGGACAATGCAGACATTGATCATGCAGTTGTCCAGTGAGCTGCATTTCCCTGGCAAAAGATTACTTTCATCTCCAGTTATCACAGAACTTCAAGCAGCAGCAGAAGCTAAATCAGCTCCTCACTGCAGCCAAATACCATGTGTACAGCAGAGTTACACCTCAGGATGCAGGGTGTTCGTTTGATTAGATCATACCTTTTGAATCACAGAACCATTTGTTATCATTCACACACCATTTTAAAGATAATTACACAGACTCATTCTATGTAGTATTCATTCACATATAATAATATTTACATACTTACAGCATGGTTCTGAAGTAAAATAGTTGTCAGTGTCACTCAAAATATCCCTGTCACATTGCACAAACTCTTCACAGTCACTGTCAGCACCAAAATAATGTTCTGCCAACTGGCTTTACAAAGAACTTGTACTTTGTAGCCTGCAGTCATATATATACCATTCAAGTTTCAACCATAAGTCACATTGAGGAGTCTGTAGCCTTGAAAGGATTAATGCCTGGCTCACTGACATAGTTTGAGATAAATTACTACTCTCATACTTGCTGTCATTTGATCATTTTTCAGGACCAGTGCCCTGAGTGTGTGTGTGTGTGTGTGTGTGTGTGTGTGTGTGTGTGTGTGTGTGTGTGAAAGGGTCAAATGTATTAAGCGTGATCTTACCCATTCTTCTACAGAAAATGAAAATATCAAGAAAACAGTGATGCAATGCTTCAAAGATGCATAAACTTTTAGACCAACACTAATTTTTTTTCAGTCATCCCTGCCAGTCAGGATTTTTCCTTACTTATAGAACTTTACAAGCCTTTGGGTAGCGTTTCAAAAAATCTACTGGCAAATCAAAACTTTTAAGTTGCAGTTGTTAGGTGAATAGAAAGCCTTCAGCATCACAACACACAATAGCAACATTACCACAGCACATTATTACAATCATCTTAGAAAGAAAATCTTCAGCATAACAAAACTATGGTATAAACAAGAATTGAATTGCCCATGATCCACACCCTACTCTCCTCACCTGTTCCACGGCAGCTGAACAAAAGCCTAAATGTGTATCTGCTGCTTGGGATATGAACAAATTCCTGGTCGTTTCCAATTCCAAGCTGTTTGCCATTTCACCCTGCCTCATGTTCAACTTCTGCACTGTTTGTCGACAGTCTGGAGCTGTGCCTGTCATGTAAACCTGCAACAGTCACACAACAAAAGTTCCAGTCTGTAACTGGCATGTTTCAAACAACAGCTGAACTGCCTAACTGAAGTGTCAAAAAAATCAAATTGTTGATTGTGGACACTCAAAGGAAGAAGTGATAATAATTTCTGCTTATCAAGAGAAAATGCACAGAGGTGGGTCAATGGTATGCAGACGTTTCCTTGTTTGTTTTGTGCATCTTGCATTTGTATGTATGGTTGGTGAATATGTACTGAAAGCAGTTTGGTCTGAGTTTCAATGTAGGAAATGTACCCTCGTTTTGTTTGCTGCTGATTACATCTCCTGTTCCGATAAGATTTACTTCTCAAGCAGCTACTGTTATAAGTGGGGAATGGGCATGATGGAGGAGGGGGGAGGGGGGGGGGGGCAATACTGATCTTGACCTGCATGATCAATCTTAAAACTATAAAAGGCATCATAGAACAATGTGTCTCACTGTCTGTCATAGAATCCCTGGGTGTGGCTGTATGTGTCTGTACTACGAGGGACGAGAATGAACTAGTTGGGGTTAATGCACCACTGAGAGGGCACATGTAAGATATGACAACACACACACACACACATCACATGTAGAATACCAGATATGCTGCTGATTTTTTTTTTTTGTTCTCCAGATGCAGCATATCTGTATTCTACATGTGATGTGTGTTGTGTGTGTGTTGTCATATCTTACATGTGCCCTCTCAGTGGTGCATTAACCCAACTAGTTCATTCTCGTCCCGTTGTGTTGGGCGGAGTGGCTGCCTGGGAAAACACACGAAAGTTACAGAGAGAGAGGAGAGAGAGAACTTTCGATTCTTAGACTGAGCTAAATGTTGCAAGTTGCTGCGATTGCAGCAGTTGAACCGTAATTGTATTCTCACAGTCCAGACTCTATCAAGACCTTTTCAAATTACCTTTAAAAAAGATTGCTTCTCGTTGCACATTTTACACCGCCATTTGGAGGCTTTGGTTTGTGGATGAATCTGGAAAGTATTGCACTGATAACACCGCAGCACATTAAACGGCATTTCTGCTTCTCTTTCGAGTCTGCAACAATCGCGAGAGCTCTTTTTCGCGTTTTCGTGTCAGAAGACACGCCTCTTTGGATTTGAGCAATGCGTCACATCCGCCGAAGATGGAAGCGAAGAAAGTGAGAAGACAAAAGCACCAAACTGGACAGAAAAAGAAACTGAAATCTTGTTGTCGGAAGTGTACCATGTTTATGGCACACTCGTATCAAAGCTGGGCACTTCAACTACAATAGCAAGAAAAGATGGCGTGATGTGAAGTCGACTTTTCTTCAGAAGAAAGTACATGCCGCAAAGACAGGAGGTGGGAAAGCTGCTCCGTTTTGCCCCTATGAAGATTTTGTGGGGCAAATCCTGGGGGAAAGCAGCAGCCTCACCCAAGGCATAGCAGGTATTTGATTTAGACTCATTTACTAAGCTTATTACTCAACACTCAACATTACACACTGTGTGTGTGTGTGTGTGTGTGTGAGAGAGAGAGAGAGTGAGTGTCTGAGTGTGATGTGTGTATGCGTGTGTTAGTGTGGTGTAGTGGTGGTGGTGGAGTATGTGCATGTGTGTGAGAGTGATGTGGTGTGTGTGTGTGTAGTGTAGTGGTGGTGGTATGTGTGTGTGTTGTGTGTGTGTGTGAGAGAGTGAGTGTCTGAGTGTGATGTGGTGTGTATGCTTGTTAATGTGGTGTAGTGGTGGTGGTGGAGTGTGTGAGAGTGATGTGGTGTGTGTGCGTGTGTGTGTATATAGTGTAGTGGTGGTGGTGGTGGTATGTGTTGTGTGTTGTGTGTGTGTGTGTGTGTGTGTGTGTGTGGTGTGCAAGTCTGCATGTGAATGTGAAAATTTAAAATGTTGATGTATCCAAAATGCTAAACAATTTTTTTTATAATTATGAATGTAGATTTCTTGCTCATTTAAACCATAGTAAGGGTCTACCATAAAAAAAAGAAAACTAACAATCTCATGATTTTCAGGTTCAGGTGGCTTTGACACGGCTCATCAAGCCATGGAACCAACAACTGAGCAGATGCAAGATGTAGCAACTGCAAGTGGTATGTATAACATCATATTTATTAATAACAGAAAGACCCTTTTAAGGCATCATGTATATAAAATAAAATAGGAACAGTTAGAAAACAACAGGAGCTGTTCATAAAGCCTATGATTTTTTGTATCATATTTAAGGCTAACCTCTACCAAAGATGGGAAAACCTAAATATTCATGCAACTATGAGCCACAATGCATTTAATCTCCTTCCTGTTCTTGATCGTCAGAGCATTTATTTGTACTCAGTATATAATAAAGACTCAATTTCAAAACAAATGTTTCAGCAAATCTTCCTAACTCTTACTAAAGTTTCAAAAATTGTACATTTTGTCATGGGACAATTTAGATAGGTGGAAAACAGATAAATGGTTTGTTTTGGGGTTTTTTTTTTTGGGGGGGGGGGTTGTTTCTTATATTTTTTGGGTGTGCCAATAGTTTTTAAATGAAATTATTAACACTTCTTCACATATTTCAGTTTCAGTGCAAGAGTATGGAAGAGAGGCGTCAGATATGGCCATTACAGACAGCCAGCAAGATTCACCTCAACCAAGCTGTAGCTCCATGGCTATCAACCTTCCTGCTGCACTCCAGACTACAGACAGAGAGCCAGTGGTGATCTCCGACACACAAATTCGGGAAAGTAACACTAGCTTAGACATCTCTTCTCAACAGGGGATGTCACAAGATAATGCAGATAGACTCAGAGATAGGGACACACACACACACACCGAAATGAATAGGGCGACAGACAGACAGACTGGGGTAGAGGCAGGCAGTTTTATATTTAACCCAACAACATCCAGCACCCACAACTACAACGCAAGAAACGAAAGATGACATTTGTTCAATCAATGACTTCTGCTTCTACCGCAGAAGATGAAGAGTCTCGGTTAACAAAAGCATGGCTACAATCAGAGATTGAGAAAAACCAGTCAGATGTGGAGGTGAATAAACTCAAGAAAATAAAATTAGAACTTCAAATTGCACAGCTCAAAAACAAATGTGAAGTTTTCCAACACAGAACATTCTCTTCTTCTTCGTTTTGAGTAGTTCACCCAAGTATTGGGTATCTTGACCACTATTCTCATATAAGTTCTGTCTGTCTGTCTGTGTCTCTCTCTCTCTCTCTCTCTCTCTCTCTCTCTCTTGCTCTCCTACTTCAGACAAGAAATTCAAGTTACTTAGAAAAAAATGATTTTGAGTTCTCTTTCAAAAGTGCATACAATTACTCTCTCTCTCTCTCTCCTCTCTCTCTCTCTCTCTTTCTCTCTCTTTCTGCTCTCTCTCTCTCTCTCTCTCTCTCTCCTCTCTCTCTCTCTTCTCTCATGTCTTTATCTCTTCAGACAAAATTATTGTTTCCAAACAGTTGAACAGATTTCATGTCTATGCCAGGCCATTGATGATTCTCTGTCTCACTGCTTGGCCTGCTGCTACCCTGGCTCTATCAGCACGTCTTGGTGGATTATCGTTGTCATTATCCACGTCTGAGTCGGAATCATTGTCTGGGTCATCCAGATGGTTGAGATCATCAGGAAGATTGAGACATCTTGCTTGATTATGCAGCATCAAGCAGACCATGATAATCCTGCAGGCTTTTTCAGGCTTAACCTGCAAGCCAACCCGAAGACATTGCCATCTTTGTTTGGCTACCCCAATGCAGCGTTCCACAGTATTCCTTGTCGAGCTGTGTGCATAGTTGTAATGTATCTCCCTCTGTGTTCCTGGATTCAGCAAGGGAGTCAATAACCATGGGCGAGACATGTATCCACTATCGCCGAGTAGAATGCCATCCAGTGGAGGTCTAGGTCCCTCAAAGTCAGCAAACAGCTGTGACTCTCTCAATATCCTGGCATCATGGACTGATCCTGGCCATCGTGCCACCACATTTATGAAGATCAAGTCAGCATCACACACCACCTGAAAAACATAAAACCACTTTTTTTTTCAAAATGCACTATTTTTTATTATTATTATTAACTTTTCATTACTCCTTTATACTTGTATCTTACTCTCTCTTTCATAGGATTTAGTCCTTAAATTAATCAACCCCCTGAGGGTTCGGGGGTCCTGGGCCGTTTTGTTTTTTTAAGGGATTTTTTTTTTTTTTTTAATTTTTTTGCCCAGGTGTAAAGAATAAGCCCTCCATCTGTCCAGCCTGTCATAAGGGACTACCGGACCATCCCCGTGGGGCTTTCTGATTAAGTAGTGCCCCCACCTTCTGGACATTTGGTGCTAAAAATGTCCTTTTTTTCTTGGTTCTTTTATATATTCTCCTTTCATACAAATTCTCACTTCTCTCTTGGGGGTCTGGGGGTGACTGATAAAGGGGGACTTTTTGCATGGTCATGTTGTGTGCGGTCTGATATATGTGAGTTGCCCGATGGCAATTTTTACAGTTAATGCAATTTTTATTTATTTTTTTGTATTTATATAGATTTTTTGCATTTGTATTCAGGTTTGGTTTTTTAATCCTCTAGTGAAAAATTAGCTCATAAACCAACGCTAGAGGCATATTGTATATCAGAATTATTTTCGTTGACATGAAATATGCTAACATGCCCTTTTTCATTAAGGATTTTTTTGTGTTTTTGTCACAGTCCTGATATGACCCCGAGTGGTCGGCTGGACTTAAAACAACATAATGAATGCTTTAAATTAATCAAATGAAAATGTACAGAAAATAGTACCCCAAACTACATTAGATTTCAGGGGGAAAATTAAAAGGTAAGGTAACCATTTTTGTGGCTGCCAGTAGAAGTAAAAAAGCTAAATAAAGACTGCATCTCTCTTCTTCCCCCCTCACCCCCCCCCCCCCCCCCCCCCCCCCCCCCTTCCCCTCTCCTTTCTTTTTCACAAACACGCACACACTCACACACAAACTTATATTTCACTTCGAATCTCAATGACTAAGCAACACTAAACAAAGAGGATATTTTTTTCATACTTAATAAATAAAATGTACTTCAAATACAGCCTGTTATGGGGAAATAAGCTTCAATATTGTTCAAAGATGAACTTTCAGAGCATTGCTATGTTGGGATTTAACACATTTGTTAATTAATTTCATATTTGTAAAGGGCAGTTTTTATTTGTTGTTATTTTGTGGTGGAGGAGGATTTATGTGGTGTGTGTGTGTGGGGGGGGGGGGGGGGGGGGGGGGGGGGGGGGGAGGGGGATTAAGGTTTTCATGTGTGTGTGTGTGTGTGTTGTGAATTTCTTTTTACTTTGTCCATTGTATGTTGACTGCTCTTGCATTGGAGCATGATTATAAAATAAATATCCCCTGTGCTGTACTAACTCAATCCACATTGTGTTCTTTATTGAGTGGAAACTAATCTGTTTGTTTTGGATCTTGGAACATGTAAAATTTTCAAACTTAATTTGGGTTTTCTTCTTCTTTTGTGATTTGAATTGGTTTATTTGTTTTGTTACTGTAATTCTCCATGGCCATGCCTCTGAAAGTATTAAAGACTTTGAACTGTGTGTATATGTGTGTGTGTGTGTGTATGTGTATGTGTGTGTGTGTACATGTGTGTATTCATGTGTGTGTGTGTGTGTGAGTGTGTGTATGTGCGTGCATGCGCACGCATGTATAGTGATCTCTTAACATCATAAGATAAATAATAAATAAAAACACTTTAAAATGACTTACCTGCACATTAATGGAATGATAATTTTTCCGGTTGACATATTCATGCTCATTCTCAGTCGGAGCTTGAATTCGAACATGTGTTCCGTCAATGCAGCCAACAATACTTGGGATTTGCTGCATCCGGAAGAATTTTACTTTTGTTTCTTCGGCCTCTTGTCGCCGGGGCAGTCTGATGTGCCGATTGACATGTGGCAGCAGCGCATCTGTCACACGACTGATTGTCCGTGACGCTGTGGACTGATCCACCCCGATCATCTCCGCAATTGTGTCTTGAAAAGTGCCTGTTGCGTAAAACCGCAAAGCAAGACACATCTGTAATGCTGGAGTGAGAGCACCACGTCTTTGATAAATATAACGCAACTCATCATTAATAGTATCGGTCAGGTCGAAAATTGCCTGTCTTGGCAATCTAAACTTTCGAATAATTTCGATGTCATCAAAGACTTCAAGAGGATGCCTTCTATCTCTGAATATTCTATTTCTTCTTAGCAGACGACGTCTTCGATGCTGCAGAAAAAGAAAAGCTGCTGCCATGTTTAGTCACTCTGTAGTCGAGCCCTGAGGGGCGCCTAGACACTTCGCGAAATAGGCGCGCACCCGTCGCTGCTCCAGTCGCAGGCAGCGGTCATACATACCGCCTAAACTGGAAATTCCAATCTACGTCATCACGCGCGCGCCTACAGCTCAGTCGCGCACAAGGCGTGCGTCGTGCATAAGGCTGCAGAGAACTGCCTCCCATTTCTCTGGGTGAGATTTCAGCAGATGTTATCTCCCTTTGTTACCACGAACTAAAACGAACATAAGCTAAAAATGATAACTTTGTCGTGGAAACACAATCAAAATAAAACAATAAAAAATTACACTTACCCCTTTGCTCTGCTGCATGACGGCGTTCCCATGATCCATGAATATTTACATATGTGTGTGTGTGTGTGTGTTGGGTGGGGGGGGGGGGGGGGGATATGTCATACCGCTGCTCTTGCCAAGCACGTTTTAGTTTCTTGAATGATGACCATTTTGGGAAATAAATTCTATCTTCAAAATAAAGGAAATCTTGACAATGATTCCCGTTTGCCATGGGTTGAATTCAGAAAGTAATAACTTAATTTCCCCAAGCTTCCTCATCTGAGAATCCTCTTAGTTATGCTTTTGCACTCTCAGTCATGTTTTTCTTTTTTTTCTCAAGGAACCATTGATGAGTGGCTGGTTCATTCAAACCACATTACAACTGCCAAGCCATCAGTCAGTCATGGACATGGCTTGTAACAACTTCCATCTTCGAATTTCTCTGTCTTCTGCCTGTGGTGCACATCTGCCGACGAGAACCCGTTACATTAGTGGGAAAATGCGAAAGATTTTGGATGCAATGGCTTTCAGTTCAGTAGCTGCCCGTGACCACACACTTCAAAGAGAATTGCATACCTTGTCCATACAAAGGCTGACTTTGTCGGGTCTGGAACAGTGATTTCTGTGTCCTTGTCTCTGATGATTCACCAGGTCATCTTTGGTGTCATCATTGGCACCTTCTGCTAATATTGTCAGAGCATATTTTCAGTATACATTTCTATTTTGCCAGTGCTGATATCCTCATAGGACACACACACACACACACACACACACACACACACACACACACACACTCACTTTGCTTTTATAGCTCTCAGCAGGCCTATAGATGCAAGTGAAACATGCACAAATCGGGACAGCGCTTACTGCAGTTATGTCATTTGTTTTGACCACTATAAAAATCGTCTACTCTTTCAAATTCCTACAATACATTGCTTATTCCATGCGCAACTGTGGGTCCACACACTCATAGATCTAGCCGTTGCCAGCAACCTCCTCTCTCTTTTTGTCTCGTCTTTCAGTGTCAGGAAAAGTTTCCAAGCTTTTCCGACCTTTTCTCAGCTGTCACATCTCCACAGATCAGAACATTCTTTCCAGAAGAGTGAAGGGGTTTTTGATGACTCACTATTAGAACTCGTTGGTGCGGTTACGACCGAGTCTGAGCAGCAGATCAAGCCACGTGCAGAGATCTAAGAAAAGACATGTCTGTGAGTACTTGGACTGGAAAGACAGAACTAACACAAGGAAACCGGTGGTCCTACAGTCTGAAACCACAAAAGATATGAGAGGTTGAAAGATGCACCACAACGTATGGTTCAAGTATGACTGAAAATTATTTTTCGTAACGGGGATGACATTTTTTCGTATTCCTTCCTCTGTATTGCTGCTTGTAAAGAATGCACTTTCAATTTACGAAACAATACAGCCGACCTTCACTGGTAGAGAATACAGAACTTTGTCTTCGTTTTCTGATGACAGTTCACTTGAAGTGATTCTGATGTCAGCTCCATAATGCTCTACCAAGAATTGTGCTGTTTTGCACTGCCTTCAACTCACCGTGAAAGGAGTGTCATTTCACTGAGCCTAAATACAAATCAAAACACAAAACAAGGTTCTTTCGGGGATCAGAGAGAGTCTCAAAATGTCTTTTTGCATTGCGCCAGATAAGAAATTTTAGAAGTTCAACCAATACACAGAATATTTTAATCTTAATACCAGAAACGGTTCCTCTACTTCAGAAGAAAGGTATTGAAGAATATCGTTAACTTTGCCTCTTTGATCTTGTCCGTTCATTTCTTGGAGGGGAAAAAAAACAACAAAGAAAATGGTGTCAGCCTATAGACCTTTCAGCCAGAGTATTTCAATGCGAAGGTTTCAGAAACAGACAGTGTAGAAATTTGTTTGTTTGTTTTTTAATCCGTTCGACTGCACGACAGGGTAGTCAGTCTGGACCAAAGGGGCTCACCGAAGCATCTCGGATTTGCAGTCCAGGTTTTTCAGGTGCTTCCCTCTCAGCCTGTGGGGATTTACCAGAGTGATAGACGATTTAACTGCTTTTGCCAGGACTACGACAGCTTCTTTGAATTCAAATCATCTCGACGATTTTCTGAAGATGCACTCTCAAAAACGGCTGTTGTCTTGGGTCTGGGATGTTGTGGAGACCACATGTAGCACTCCCGAGTTTTCTGCTTGATTAGAAGACGCCCGGTCAGGCTCCTCTAGGTCTGGACTTTGTTCATCTGAACATGCATTTTGTGACTCATTTAAATCGGTCCACCTTCCTTCGTTTTAGACAGACATGATCTTACCAGTTGTATGGGAACCCCTGTAATCCCAAATAATGATCTCAAAAAAGATTATTTCCACCACACCTTAGATGTGATCCATTTGGGTCGCTTTCATTTATGCCCTATCCACTGTGCGCTGGGGGTGTGGTGATGTCTGGAATTAACTCACCAGCATCCCCCCGAAGTCGGAGTGTGGTTGCCCATGTGACGGGGTAACCCAAAAACGGTCACACACGTAATGTTCTCATCCCCAGCTGATGTATTTTTTACCATAGTGTTCAAGTACTTCAGCTGTTTAGATGATCCCTGGAGTCTTTTAGCCAGGGTACGACGACAACAACTCACCAGCAGTGGAGATGTTCCTATCCTCTAAGTTAAGAACAGGGAGGGTCGGTGGGTGTCTTTTTTGCTTGGCACAGTCGATTCTGGTTGCTGTCCAATGTTCCTGCATCCAAAGTGGTGTCTTTTCCGAGTGATTATATGGGTATACATGAGCTCCACAGACTGAGAAGTTCATCTGAATTACGAAACGTTTTCTTATAGCATACTACATACAGGATCAGAATGGTACATGCCCATTCTAGAGGTCCGAGATGCCTTCACTGGAGTATGATGAGACTGTCACTCTACATACCCACCCTGATTTCTTAGGAAAAGATCGGTTGACAGATCAGCCACCCATGGTATTGAGTTTGTCTCCACTGGCACTTTGAGCTTCCCGTTCCTCGCCCAGTGATCTTTCCAGAGAACAGACCAGTTGTTCTTCGTGTGATCTAATACTAAACCTAGAGTGAGGAGACAATAGGCCCTTAAGCTTCACACTGCAGTGAAATCTGAGGATGGCTGACGCTTCACCCAACAGTGTCAGCTTCTTGAATTAGGAAGATGATTACACAAGCATATTCTGGCACTGATGAGCCGTCAACTAGAGAGCACTGCCCATCCTCTTTGACTGTGACGTCTGCTAGAGAGCACTGCCCATCCTCTTTGACCGTGACGTCTGCTAGAGAGCACTGCCCATCCTCTTTGACTGTGACGTCTGCTAGAGAGCACTGCCCATCCTCTTTGACTGTGACGTCTGCTAGAGAGCACTGCCCATCCTCTTTGACTGTGACGTCTGCTAGAGAGCACTACCCATCCTCTTGGACTGTGACGTCTGCTAGAGAGCACTGCCCATCCTCTTTGACTGTGACGTCTTCTAGAGAGCACTGCCCATCCTCTTTGACTGTGACGTCTGCTAGAGAGCACTGCCCATCCTCTTGGACTGTGACGTCTTCTAGAGAGCACTGCCCATCCTCTTTGACTATGGACGTCTGCTAGAGAGCACTGCCCATCCTCTGACTATGACGTCTGCTAGAGAGCACTGTCCATCCTCTTTGACTATGACGTTTGGATTTTAAGCCAGCAGCAGATATGCTGAATGTCTCCTGTCTGACTCGAATGTAATATTTCACTCTTGCACACCCACACATGTATGTGTGCGTGCGTATGCCTTTGGTGTGTGTGTGTGTGTGTGGCTGTGTGCGTGCATGCGCGTGTGTGTGTGTGTGTGTGTTGTGTGTGTGTGTGCATGTTCTGTACGTGTGTGTGTGCACGCGCATGCGTATATGTTTTTGTGTGTGCTTTGTGTATGTGTGTGTGTGTGTGTGTGTGTGTGTGTCAACCTCGGTTATGTCAGTGGAGGAAGGACTAGCGCACAGCCCAAACACACTCACAGCTTGCTTACAATCTCATTCATATATCATGCATTCGTCACATCAAACCACTAGTAAAGTCTATAACTTTACTACACATGATCATAGAACGAAACATCAATGCATATGGAATCAAACAAATAAAACATTCTCTCTTTCCTGAACTTCACAAAATCATTTATCTAAAACATCATTAACTAACCCGGGTATAAATAGATTTCTACTTTACCTGGCCAGGTGATCTTAACTATTCACGAATCACTGTCTTTTCTTTTCTTTTTTTTTCTTTTCACTGCCCACTTTCACAAGCACGACACAACTGCTGGCACTGGTGTTGGTCTGCTGGCACCTGTCAGGTTAGACTGCTGGCACTGGCGTTGGTCTGTGGTTCTGCTTGACGAAGTGACGCTGCCAGGTATGAGGTCGAACCCCCGGTTCAGATGGAACAGTGACTATCAACATCGATCTGTTCTCCTTTCTTTCTTCCTGCATTAACGCATTGCACTCTCTCTCTCTCTCTTCTCGTCTGCTCTATCAAATGGACATGGTTGCTTTCTTTTCCTTTTCTTTTCTTTCTTTTTCTCTTCATTAGTTAGCAACTCTCTCTCTCCACATCTCTCTTTAGTCCTTTCTCTGCAGACTATCTACGGTGCTAAATGCTACAACTTGGTTCTCTCCTCTTTCCTCATCTCTCTCTCTCTGCCCTTCTCTCCTGCAGAGCTTACACTCCGAACCTCTCTCTCTCTCTCCCTCTGTTCGTCCTCCTCTCTCTCTCACTCACGCATTACTTTATCCCCTACCTACGTGTCCAAGGGTGAGTACCATTGGTCAGTATTTTTACCGCCTCGTACCCGAAGTTATCTCCCTCTAATTCCATTGGATATTCAAATCATGACAGTCACGCCTACACGCCTTACTCTCTGTGGGGGTCAATTGGTCATTTAATTGATTAGCTTGATTTCACCCCCACCACACACTACCTTCTCCCTCTCCCTTCCGGCGACGTCGATCTAATTGTGGGCACTGGTCGTAAATTGGCCAGATCAGTCTGGCCCAGACCTATCGAGACGTTGGTCAGCCACTCCGACTGTCTACAAGGCCGATGCTGTCTCCGTGGAAGATTAGGATTAGCCTCTCGCTGTGCTCAAATTGGCCGGATGAGTCTGATCCGGGCGTCGAGACTCGTTTGACCAGACATCGAGGCATCGGTCAGCTACTTAGTCCATCTGGCTGGACAGACCGTCTCCGTGGAGCCTCTCCGCTATGCTTAATTGGCTGGACCCCACACGTGGGCCCGTCTACCTGGCGCTCAGAATATTTGAGTTTGAGCTTATGTCCAAACAACCTGGACCACGACTTTGGTTGTTTATTTTTTTGTCCGTGACAGTGTGTGTGTGTGTGTGTGTGTGTGTGGGGTGTGTGTGTGTGTGTGAAATTTACTACTCCTCCTCCTTCTCCTATTTCTACTACTACTACTGCGGAGAGAGAGTGTGGGTGGGGATACGTGTTATTTTCAATTAATAATATCATTTCACAAATTATGTGACATTCAACTATGTGTACCATGTATACGCGCGCACGCGCGTGTGCACACGTGTGTGTGTGTGTGTGTGTGTGTGTGTGTGTGTGTGTGTGTGCGTGCGTGCGTGCGTGCGTGCGTGCGTGCATGCGCGTGCGTGCTGCATGCATGCGTGCGTGCGTGCGTGCGCGCGCGTGCGCGTGTGTGTGTGTTCTCTCCCTGTGTGTGTGTGTTGTGTGTGTGGTGTGTGTTTTCTCTCCCTGTGTGTGTGTGTGTGTGTGTGTGTGTGTGTGTGTGTGTGTGTGTGTGTGTGTGTGTGTACGTGACGCAAGTACACAAGCAGTCCAGTCAACATTTTTCGTTGTTGTAATACTTGTATTTTTCATTTTCATATGGAGTTCTTTTTCGCAAATGTGCCGTAAACATTCTTTTTCTCCATTTTTCTTAACGTATTTGTACTCATCCATGAATTCACTCAACTGACATAAAATTGCAAAGCACCTCTTGCATACAGAATACAATGACAACTAGTGGGAATTTCAGTTACCATTGTTAAGACATTTTGTCGTTATTTCAAACTCACTTTTTACACATATTAGGTGAAAGCCATAGAATACGAAAAAACAAAACAAAAAATAGCCATATGCTTTTGAGACATGGGTTGTCAAGTTGTCACTACTGTTTGTAAACTCATAAAGTACGAAAATTTGCGCATTATTTTGAGACAAAGATCGTCTAGTTATCACTCATTTCTGTTTGAAATGTCATAAGCTATGAGCATACCCACAATATCTTAAGACAAAGGGTGTGAAACTGTCTCGGTAAAGTCAGTCATTACTGCCCGTAAAGTCATTAGATACGAAAATACTGATATCACGTTGACTGACACGAAGACTGTCAAGCTGTGACAGTAAAGTCAGTCGTCACGGTCTATAAAATCATAAAGTACGAAAATAACCATATTACTTTAAAAACAAGAACTGTTAAGCTGTCACGTAAAGTTAGTTATCACCGTCTGTGGACTCGTACAAAAGAAAAGTAGACAAAGACTGTCAAACTGTCACGATACTGTCAATCATCATTGTCTGTAAACTCATGTGATACAAAAGTAACCATTAAGACAAACACTGTGAAGCTGTCACTCTAAAGTCAGTCGTCATTGTCTTAAACTATTAAAGAACGAAAATAACCTCGTGTTGTTCTCGTTAACTTCAGACAAAAGACCACCACTCTTTTAATCTAAAACCGTTAGAGCTGTCAGCGTTCCCTTTCTACACGTTCTCCATAAGGGACACCGGAGCAGCCAGGGAGCTCTTGATATCCTTGAGGTGCGACTCGTTGCTGACCTTGATGAAGCCGACGTTGTTGTACACATCCTCACAGGCGGCGTCCACGGCCTTGACATTGTCCAGGTTGACAATGGTCCGCCACTTGTTGGCCGCCAGCCAGGAGTCCTTCCTCAGCGTGGAGAAGTTGTGCCCGTCCTTTTTGGCGGCGGTGATGTGGCGGATGTAGCCTTCGATCGTGGGCGTGAAGCTCAGCTGCAAGAATTGGTACATCCTGCGCGCGGCGGCTACGGCGTCCTTGGCGATGGTCTCGTACCGGATCGTCTTGATGCGGTCCGGGTAGGACTGTGAAAGGCTTCGGATGTCCGCGGCGTCCTCGCTGACCATGCTGCAGAAGCTCTTGGCGGCATCGCCCACGGATGTCTTCTGGTAGGATTTAAGGATGGCCATCTCGGAGGAAAGGGTGCCCCTGGGGTCACGGACCAAGTACAGGACCTTGAGGTTGGGGAATTCTTCCATCAGGGGCCGCAGAAGTTTGGCTGGGAAGCGAATCAACTTGCTCACCTGCCGGGAATGGTACACACATGCAGACACAGACGCATTCATGCACCAGTACACACACGTGCATGCGAACACACACACACACACACACGCACACACACACACACACACACACACACACACACACACTCACACACACAGTACTTTAAGTTTTCAATTTTTACAGCTCATTCAACCGCACAGAACCTCGTTTGGTCTCTCACACGTAGAAAAGAAAGATAATCATGGTCATGTGGTGGTGAAAAAAAAATTCAACGTATATATCCTACACAGACATAATCATAAATAAGACAAGTGTGGTATTAAAGTGGTAAGAACACTTGCTCCTTCATCTGAGGGGCATGGGTTCGATCCCTGACAGTGCCTGGGTGGTGAAGTGTGGAGAAGGATCGTCTTTTCCCATCTCCCTGGTCGACAACGTGTCAACAGACCTGCCAGTGGTTGAAGCACTTTGTGTGTACACGTGTGGTGTGGACGATCACTCACGTTAAAGATCCCGTGATTCACGGGTCCTATGGAAACACAACATACCCAGCATTCGCCAGGAAACCCGGAGAGGAGATGGATACCACCGCGCATTCTTCACTGCCACTGAGGTACCGTGATGAACACTGATCGCAGCAACATCGTTGTTCGTGTAATGCATCTGGGAACAGTTGTCACAATAACAATAACAGTAGCAGAAAGAAACTCGTGGAGAGTGTGGCAGCAGAGAGTCCTCAGAAGAGGAGCCCCCTTCAAGCAAGTGTTTCGGCCCTTATCTCCTGACACTCTAGGGGAGGGGGGGGGGGGGGTTGGGTTGGGCCACACCCGGTTCGTGACTCCGGATATCCCTCTGCTGCCCCCCTTTTTTTCCCCCTTCTTGGAACGAGCCATGGCTGGGATTCGAACCCATGACCCTCTGGACATGCTCATTTTCCACTTAATGACTCGCACTCTAACCACTGAGCCACTGGGGCACCTGATATTTGTAGGAAATTTAAGTACACTGCAATCTATAACATAGAAGCCTCAAGCTGATAAGAAAGGCCGTCCCGTGTATGCTCAGAGAGAGAGAGAAAAGAGAGAGAGAGAGAGAGAGAGAGAGAGAGAGAGAGAATTAAAAAAATCATTCAGAACCACACACACAAAAGAGCTATATAAGTAAATAACTACAAAATGGAAGGCTAGTGTTCACTGTGGACAGCGTATACAATCTTACTACTTAATGGCCAGAATATGACGGTTAAGCTGGTACGTTATATACTGCCATGAAGGGAGGAAACAAAGGTTAAATACTCCATAAAACAGAGACAGTTGAACGTAGATAAACAGTGGATAAAAGTGCTGGTAAAATTAGAAGACGGCCAAGCACGGGGAAAAAATGACAAAAAGAGGAAATTTCCAGCACAGAATTTCACGAAGGTTGGGACACAAGGTATTAGCTAGCTAGGTACTGAAAACTCTATCCTGACACTGTTTAAATACATACTCTCATTAATCCATGACATTTGACTACAGTGTTTGACGAAACATGGGTGATAGCACCAACATTGTTATTTGATCACCCAGGTCACCTGTTGGAAGCAAAACATTTGAAGTTGTGCAGCTTCAGCTCAGTATTCCCATATACTCTAGTTACGTGATGATTATGGTTGAATGCATATAATCTGGATACCTGAAATTAGATAACACCAACATTTTTATTTGATCAGTCTTTGTTTTTATTCAGCACTGTTAATTTTAATAAAGAAGTACTCTCTCTGTCTGATCCAGTTACAGATCAGCATTAGCATTAGCGGTCAGTGAAACAGTTTTCTTTTAAGTGTCAGTCACCTATCAGCAGATATTGAAAAGGCATTCAATTTTCGTCGAAAAAAAAGTGTTATGGCTAATCTATCTGAAAATGTGAATCAGTGGCAAGGCTTTTCAATGCGTTCGAATTATGCAGTCAATGTAAAACTAGAATTCCATCACGAGCAAGACTGACTGCACTCATAGGGTTAAACAAGGTGATGCAATTAGTCCTGAGTTGTTTTTATTTTTTGGCCATAAGCGAGTAGGTTCGGATGTGCTCAGAAGAGGGAAACATCGTATTATTTCACCATGATATTTTGAGTGATTTATGTTACTTCTGGCAGATCACACGCACGCACACACACACGCGCACACACACGCACGCGCACGCGTACATACACACACACGCACCTCCAGACTCTAGGACACTGCATTGGCTTTAAAAAAAAAAGAATGAACAGGAAGAGCAGGAGTAGTTAACGGCAATATTAACAGGAGAAGCAGCAGTAGCAGTTGAAGTAATGTTCTTTATTAATAGATCTATTGTTGTTGTGTTTTTGTTGTGCTTGTTGTCATAGCTGCTGACCCACATCTTTACTAACTGTATCTACCGTTTACACCCACCCATTCCCCTCTCCTCATCCAAGCCAGCCGCTCACCACAATATCCTTGGTATAGCAGAGTTCCTTCAGTTTCCATATACAGCCCAAGTAGCGAGGGAAGTTGTCCTCGTTTTGCGGAAATTCTCGGATACATTTGTAGAACTCGATGGTGTTGTTGCGGTTGAGGAACATGAAGTTGAGCAGATCATCAATCTTGAGGTACTCGAACTGACACGTTAGGAAGAGACGAGCAATCTGCGTGGATTCCACAGCCAAGTCTGGGAAGGTGGGGTTCCCTGGCATAGCGTAGGGCTCAGGGTTCACCAGTTCACCCTTCTCATTTGGTTTGGGGGCGAATTTGGTACTGACGAAGGACATAAAGCAAATACAATGATACACTTTCTTTGAAAGAAAGAAGAAAAAGAGAGAAAGAAAGAAAGAAAGTCTATGGGGTCGGGGTGGGGTACGGATAAAACATAAACAACATGGAAAACTTCTGCAAAACAACGCAACATAATATAAAACAACACAACACAACACCGCATTACGCAACAGACACGACACGACACAACACTGCATAACACTACAGAGCACAACACACTGTGACAGATCTGCAACAGCAAAACATAACCATGGAAGACACGACTTAACCGAACACAGAACAACACCATCAGCTATGCGGTCAAGACAACAACAACAGGGTATAGCAGAGCAGAAACAGCACGTCTATTCATTGCAAGACAAGTCAACACATTGCCATGCGGTTTAAAATGGCCGGTCTTTATTCACCGACCAGAAGAGAAAATGAGTGTGCTATGCCATACAGAACAGACGGAACTGAAGAGTGAAAGACCTCCGAACAGAGCGGGTAATGAAGATCAGCACAGAATACGCATGGAATGGTCTCGGCAAGCGTATTTTCAACTAATGACCACATACGCGCACATGCAAACAACAACAATAACAATGAAGATTTACAAGCACCCCATCTCTGTTTAGTTCAGTGCGCTTACAAGGACATGCAGGCAGTAACGTACGGGTCTGTTTTCTCCCCTCGCACATAAATACGCACACCAACATTGACTTACATCGACAACATATCCCTACCCTTTTGATTTCCTGCACCCGCGCGCGCGCGTGCGTGCGCGCACACACACACACACACACACACACACACACACACACACACACACACACACACACACACACACACACACACACACAAGGACGTCACACACACATCAAGGACGTCGCACACATATACATACTTCTTCTTCTTCGTACGCAGGCTGATATTCCTGCGGACACTCCCTATTTGGACAGACAAATATTAATCCCATCTACCCAACAAAGGAGTGGAGTTTGTCTATAGGCTATGACCGTTTTTTTTTAATCCCGCCATTAAGGCAGCCATGCTCCATCTTCGGGAAAACATATACATACCACAAGCACGCACACATAAGCCTGGTCTTCAGTCACCTTTCAGGACATCGAAGGACTGGACTGGTCACTGTCGTGTAACGATGAGCACCTTGAAGAGCGGCTCGAAGCTGAAGAATTGCGAGGGTCCTGATGACGATGTCGGAGGTGAAGGACGACCCGCTGCGAGCATAGCTCAGCACGATGATCTGACGCTTGTCTTGGGGTAGCCGTTTGTTCCGGGATGTTGTCTCTGAGGGCCGAATCAGTGACAGACACAACCAACAAACTCAAAAAACCAAACAAAGCAAGCCTCAAACGACGTGCGTATTTCAGTCACGGAGAAAATCCCCCCCACACTCCCCCCCCCCCCCCCCCCCCCCCCGCCCCCCCCCCCCCCCCCCCCACTATCTATTTCAACTAATTTTTTGCACGGAAAACGTAGTTAACACATCTCAGAGAATAGAATTTGTTGGAAATGTCATACAGGAACTACAGGGAATGAGTGATTTTATTTTAGAATGTTATAAAAGCTACGTTTAGAAATAGGCTGATACCAGGAAAGTATTGATGATTTTTATCTGTGTTCTAATCTTATCACGTGCTGGAAACAAAGTACAACCTGATTTGAGCAAATTCATAAAACATGAAGTTAGGAGGGATGTATGATCTTGAACGCGGTTCTTGATTATGAAAAGGTTGCTTTAAGTGATAATTATTTCATGTGCCAAATTTACGACCAGATCGTTTCATTTTGTTTACAGAAAAGGTGATACACTTTACGTGTATTGTTATTGTATCCCTTAACCCGAAATGGAGCAAAACGATTAAACGCTTTGAATCTTGGAGGAGGAGGAAGAAAAAGAAGAAGAAGAAGAAGAGAAGAAGAAAACGAGCGAGAGAGAGACAGAGAGAGAGTTTTAATAACAGAAAAATAGTGGCTTTTAGCTTTACATCTGATGCTTAGTAATATAAATAAATGAATATGTACTCAATTTTACATGAACATAGAATATGCTAAAATAGTAAAGGAATTTCATTAATACGAAGAAAGAATTACGTACATAAAACAAATGTCAGGAGAAAAAAAAAACATTGGGAGGAAACGTCAAGAGAGAGAGAGAGAGAGAGAGAGAGAGAGAGAGAGAGAGAGAGAGAGAGAGAGAGAGAGAGAGAGAGGAAAAAGGAGGAGGGAAAGAGTGGGGATGGGGGTGGGAGAGAAAAGGGAAACAAGAGAGCGGGGGTGGGTCGGGTGCAGAGAGAGAGAGAGACAGAGTCAGAGAGACAAAGCGGAAGGAGGAGGAGGGAAACAGTGGAGATGGGGGCTGTAGACAGGGGAAGAAGAGAGCGGGGTGGGTGGGTACAGAGAGAGAGACAGAGAGACAAAGCGGAAGGAGGAGGAGGGAAACAGTGGAGATGGGGGCTGTAGACAGGGGAAGAAAAGAAGGGTGGGTGGGTGGGGAACAGAGACAGAGAGACAAATGGGAAGGAGAAGGAGGCTAAGAGTGGGGATGGGGGCTTTAGAAAGGGGAAGAAGAGAGCGGGGGTGGGTGGTTGGGATACAGAGGACAGAGAGACAAAGGGAAAGGAGATGGAAGGAAGAGTGGGGACGGGGGGGGGGGGGGGGGGGGGGGGGGGGGGGGGCGGGGGGGGGGGGGGTGGCTGTAGAAAGGGGAAGAAGAGAGCGGGGGTGGGCCAGCGTAGAGAGTTTTGCAGGAAAGTATGCTTACCGCACTTATACCCGAAGAAGAAAGACAGGGAGGAAAAGAAGCAAAAGAAAGAGCAGGTATGTAAGTGGAAGAGAGTATAAAAAGATTCAGCACTGAGAAAAAGAGGAACAGGTGGAAATTGTGAACAGATCAAACACAGAAAGAAAGAAAAAAACTTTTTAAAAAAGGGGGTGGGGGAGGGGGTGGGAATGGAGGTTGTAAACATGAGGGTGGACGGGGTTGCGTAGGGCGAGGTCAAAGAAGCACTGACTGGCGATGGTCTGCTTGGCCTGGTTCACTTCCTTCACAGCCGCGGCAACGGAAGAGGCGCAGTTACAGGGTTCAGATGCCGCTGGAGCCTGCACGGTCACAGCCGGCCGACTGGCTTCCTCCAGGGCTGCAGGGCATGAGACAGAACGGTCACGACAAACCTGGGTGAGACTGGGTGAGCTAGCATCAACTAGAAGAAGGCAGGACAAACAACTGAATAAAGAAGCAGCAAAGAGACCTCTTAGGATGTTGATCAGGGCTTGCTACAGCACCAGAAGCTAAAAGCGTGTAGTTTAATTTCTATGAAGAAAGAAATCTTAGGAAGAGCTTGACAGCAGGTCTTAAGAGAAGAACCACACCAACCCACCCTCCTCCCCACCTGCCATCAGATAAATGGTTCGGCTCTGAACTCCTTACATTCTATGGGGCCAGTTCATGACTCCTCGACACTTAACTGCTGCCAGAATTTTTTTTTCCTGGCGCAGTGGGATTCGAAACCCGGGAACTGTTGGAAAGGGTGGGCATCTCGGGCTTTGCCCTTGTTGATGGGGTGTCTTGCCCCTTTTTAGATGGGTGTCTTGCCCTTTTGCAGATGGATGTCTTTCCCATTTTGGGGAGATGGATGTCTTGCCCTTTTTTCTATCGGAAACCCGTTTGGTTGAGTCGGGATTTGAACCGGCAATGGGTGGATGGACGGGCGTCTTTAAGGCTTTTCCCCTTTTAGACGGATGGGTTTGCCCATTTTGCTTCGGCACCTGTTCTGAGTTATGCTTTGTGATTTTCAACCCCCCCCTTTTTTTTCCCCCCTTTCCCCCCCCCCCCCCCCCCCCCCCCCCCCCCCCCCCCCCCCCCAAACCCCCCCCCCCCCCCCCCTAAGGAACCTTTTTTTTTTCAGCTGCCTCTTCCGTTGGCTTTATGGGTTTTTGTTTTTTTTCTTACCCCGGAAAAACCCGAAACTTTTCATGGATCTTAGGTTTAAAACCCACAAACCGTCCTTGGGTCCCAAAATTCAATTTGGGGGAGCTTTGCTTGGGGAAACCGGGGTTTTTTCATGCTGCTGGGGCCCCGTGTCATAGTTTTTTAGATGTGAAATTCCTTACTGTTTTTTTTTTTAAAATTTTTTAAAGGCCCTAGAAAACCCTTAAAACAAATTTCAAACCCTTTTTGTTTACCCCCCAGTAGAAAACCCAATTTTCCGGGGCTCATGCTGCTTTCTTATGATATTTGGATTTGGGTTTTCCATTCGGGGGGAAACCCCCGTTTCACCCCCAGTCATTACTCCTTTCCCGTAAACTGATCCCCTTTCCCCTTCATAAAAAAGCTATTCCAGGGCTGTGTTTTGGGGTCCTTTCCCAGTAGAATTTCTTTTTGGGGGCTTTGGGGGGCGGGGTTTCTTCCTTGGCAGGGCTGCCTGCCCCGTGGGTCACCTTGAGTATTGGTTTTTGCCTTTCCCAAATGGGGCCCTTTCCCCGGGGTTGCATTGCTCCTCTTCAGAAGGGAATGGCCGTGCCGACAATGAGGCTTTCCCCCAGCCAATTTGATGCCCACACAGACGAATGTCCCCGGGGGCCCCTAGAAATTCACAACCCCAATACATCCCCCCAGCACAGTTTGCCATGATGTTCTACGACGTAAACCTGGGCAGAGGCGCAGCGGTTTTTGATGCAGCTTTGGGGCAGCCGTTAGGACCTTGAGAAAACTGTGGGATTTATCGGGGCCCGACAGGATTGAAGATCTGACGCAGTCAATTCAAATCGACCGCAGAAGAAGAGAAGAAGAAGAAGAAGAAGAAGAAGAAGAAGAAGAACAAGAAAAAGAAGAAGAAGAACAAGAACAGAACAAGAACAAGAAGAACAAGAAACACTGTTCCTATGTTTGTTTGCCCTGACAATGCGGACATGCAGGCCCATCAGATTTCCCACTTTTAGTCAGGTTTGAATTAGAGGGTAGGAGGTCATAGACGGATTTGAGGACGAAGTCAGATACCATGTGCCATCTTCAATTCTGGCTTCGTTGTAATGCGTTTACTCAAGAAGCCACTGCTCCTGACAGCCTCTTGCCGGGCTGCTCCCCGGACTCTCTTGGCATTCTCTAGCTTTTCTTCAACTCTGAACCACCATGTTCCCCTTTGTTTCCCCCTTTTTCCTTTGACCACCACTTCATTTCTGCCGACCCAGCCCCCGTCTGTTGGTCTGTGTATGTTCTGCTTTTCCCTGTTCTTTAGGTTTTCGTTCTCCATGGCCACTGCCTCTTGGACTTTCCATTTCTGCCCGTCTTTGGGGTGTGCTGGGCTGATCTAACAACTTTGTCTCTCGAGTACCAAAGCATGGTTAGTAACGTTGCTTTACACACTTCATACTCTACGAGGATGGATTTCAGGGTAGCTTCAGCTTTGCTTGGCGACAGGAGAATGCGACGTCAGTGAGACCACAGGTGACACGGAGCCATTTCCCTGTGAATTTGTTGATTTGGGCTCCACTGGTTCCCCTGTAACAGGACTAATACTGTGGATCAACACAGGCCAGTGAAGCTTCGGGATCAGCATGAACTGCAGACCACATCCCCCGTATCTGGCAGGGGTACTACACTGGTCTACATTCTGCAGCTGTTCTCCTGCCGTTTGTTTGGTTTCCTTTCCCCTCTTTGTGTCTTTCTAGGGGTCATCATACCACCTTCCATGTCTCTTGACTGATTCGTCAGTGGCTTGGCTGGCTACGGTGAACGTAAGTGTCCCAGCTCATCTTTTTTTCTGCAGGGAGAGGCTTCGTGATTTTTTATGACATCCATCCTAGATAAAGTAACTAACTTCTCTGACTGGTTCAACAGTGGTGTGTGTTGTGTGTGTGTGTGTGTGTGTGTGTGTTGTGTGTGTGTGTGTGTGTGTGTGTGTCCCTCAATGAAAAAGGACTGTTGTGTCGTCCATTAAGATTTTTAGATGGGGCATTAAGAATTAAGAATCCATTTTGGAGGCCTGTCGAACTTGTGTGGGTCATAGTTGCTTTCAAGATGGTCTGAACTGTCAATGCACACTGCATTGGAGAAACTGCACAGCCCATGGTTATGCCAGCATCCAGACTGATCCAATCTGTTGTGTATCTTTCTTTGTACAGAACACCACTGACAAACCATGGAAGAACTTTGGAATTTCTACGATGTTCTTTGGGAACAGGGGAATCACCATGTGTGGATCTGCTCCCGATGCACTTGTCAGACAGCCACACCATGTCCAGATCTCTTTTCTCTGCCTTGGTTTTTGGATTGCTTCCCAAATCATAGTGGCATGTTCTACACAGTCAGACTCTCCCTTTCCAGACTGACAAATCATTTACCCATTTCCGCCTTGGCTTAAGACCGTGTCAGGCCAGTTGACATAGGCTAGAACACCAAGGCTATATCAAAATGTTGTTATGTTCTGCATAGTTATGCGGGGATTGTCTTCAGTTGTGACAAGCTCCTAGCATAACATTATCAGTCTCCAGAATCCCCCGAAGTCGGAGTGTGGCTGCCCATGTGGCGGGGTAATCAAAAACGGTCACACACGTAATGTTCTCATCCCCAGCTGATGCATTTGTACCATAGTGTTCAAGTACTTTGGCTGTTGGGAGGATCCCTGGAGTCTTTTAGCCAAGGTACGACAACAACAACAACAACACTTACCCATTTTCTTTGAGCGATTTAGTCAGCCTTGCCGCCATGACAGAGAAGAGGATTTTCCCTTCAATGGTCAGAAGTGATATTGTCTGAACTGATTGATGTCCCTCCAGTTTTGCTCTTTAGGAATGTACACTCCATCAGCTATCACCCACTAGTCGATGCTTTTCATGTTCCTCCATGCTGATCTACTTGTGGAGCCACTCAAGGACATCGGCACATGTCCTATACAGCAGTTAAAATATCCCTTCAGGTCACGGCGAAGACTCCTTCGTGCTGAGCTTAACAGTTTGTAGAGCCACTCAAGGATATTGGGACATTTCTTATACAACAGTCAGGCCACGTGAATATATGCGCTGGCTTTCTTCACCACTTTTTTTTTTTTTTTTTACCTCATCCAAGCGCTGGTGGCATGTCATTGAACTTTACCTTTGCAAGGTACACAAAGCCTTACGTTTCAAGTGGTGCGTCGTTCTGAGGGGCAGAATATGTTATGCCGAGATGTTCAAGAGTTCCTTCGTCCATTAAAAGTATTCCTGGTTTGGGCTGCTCGAATCATTTCCTGGTGACCTGGAAGGACTCTATGAATAATCACTCTTGGGTTTTCTTCTTTTTGCTTCCTCTCCTTCCGTCTGATTCTGCTTTGCTAATGACATTCTTACAGCCGGTACAGTTATATACGCCCACCGTCTGAGACTATCCATCATCATCATCAATATCGCCTATTACCCCTCCTGGGGTACAGGCCGCCAACCAAGGACCTCCAAGCATCTCTGTCCTGGACTATTTTCTCCAGCTGGTTCCAAGTCATCCCCATGTTCCTGATGTCTGCTTCCAGGTCCCTGTGCCAGGTGTTTCTTGGCCGACCTCTTTTTCGTTTTCCTTGGGGGTTCCATGTTAGGGCTTGTCTGGTGGTGTTGCTTGCAGGCTTCCGCATTGTATGTTCAATCCAGCCCCAACATCGTTTCTTGATTTCCTGTTCTGCGGGCAGCTGGTTTGTTCTCTCCCAGAGCTCGTTGTTGTTGATGGTGTCTGGCCATCTTGCGCAGGCAGTTGTTGATGAACACCTGCACTTTCTTGGTGGTGGCAACTGTAGTTCTCCAGGTTTCTGCTCCGTACAATAGAACTGCTTTGGTGTTGGTGTTGAAGAGCCTGACTTTGGTGTTGACTGACAGTTCCTTGGAGCTCCAGATGTTCCACAGCTGTACGAGCGCTGTCCTGGCCTTTCCGATCCTTGTTCTGACGTCGGCGTCTGTGCCCCCCCTGCTTGTCGATGACACTGCCCAGGTAGATAAAGGCTTCTACTTCCTCTAGCGTCTCGCTGTCCAGCATGGTCGATTGGTGCTGACAGTGTTGGCCTTGAGAATCTTGCTCTTGCCTTTATGGACGTTGAGCCCTACTTGTGCTGATGTGGCTGCTACGTTGGTTGTCTTCTCTTGCATCTGATGTTGAGTGTGCGAAAGTAGTGTAAGTTCGTCGGCGAAGTCCAAATCGTCAAGCTGCGTCCAGGGTGTCCACTGGATCCCATGTCATCTCTGAGCTGTTGAGGTGAGAAGACTATCCACCTAGCTTAATTTTTGACTCCAGCTATTGTCCACCCAGGACAGTATGAACAGTTACATTACGTAGTTTCCAGATTAAAACAACAAACACAATTAAATTATCGTCAAAGCGCCTTCTCTTTCCAAACCTGAGCCCAGCTACATGGAACAAATTACCCGGATGCTCATACACTCCGGTGTAACGATCCATTTTAACTCCCCTCCACTTTTTAACTTCTCGGGAGTTAGAATTAGCACGTGCCAATTTTAACTCCCCGGGAGTTAAAACAAACCACGCCAGAATGACCCCCCCCCCCCCCCCCCTGTTTTAGATTAACTCCCCCACCCCAAAACATTCAATTTTATGTGTTAGTCATAATATGAGAAATAAACATTTAACATACACGCCCCTCCTTCCCTCCCTCCGCTCTCTCTGTCTGTCTGCCTGTCTGTCTGTCTCTCTCTCTCTCTCTCTCTCTCTCTCTCTCTCTCTCTCTCTCTCTCTCTCTGTCTCTCTCAACCCCCCACCCCCAACTTTCTTTCAGTCTCTCGCTCACTCTCTCACTCTCCTTGCTTGTCTGTCTGCCTTTTTGCTTGTCTGTCTGTTTGTCTCTCTTAATCTCTCTCCCTCTCTCTTTGCTTCTCTCTCTCTCTCTCTCTCCTCTCTCTCTCTCTCTCTCTCTCTCTCTCTCTCTCTCTCTCTGCCTGTCTATTTGTTTATCTATCTCAGTGTCTCTGTCTCTAGTGTCTCCCCCCACTCCCCCTCTCTCTGTCTGTCTGTCTGTTTTTCTTTCTTTCTTTTACTCCCTCTCCCTTCTCTCTCTCTCTCTCTCTCTCTCTCTCTCTCTCTCTCTCTCTCTCTCTCTCCCCTTCTCTCTCCCCCTCTCTCTCTCCTTTTCTCTCTCCCTCTCTCTCTCTTTGCATGCTTCTAGTCAGCTTTTTTAAAAACTATTATTAGTGTTGATCAATGACAGATTGGATTAATAGGCTTTTATGTTAGCCTAAGATCTTTATCCTTGTCAAGTAAAGTTTTCAAGTGTCATGTGTCAAGTGTCTCTTTGCAGTGTGTGTGTGTGTGTGTGTAGGGGGGGGGGGGGGGGGGCAGTCCTGGCATAAGGCCAGAATGACCCCCCCCCCCCCTCTATTTTTTAACTCCCCGGGAGTCAATCTGGATCAACATTTCTTGATCGAAAGTAACTCCCCGGGAGTCAGTTTAGGCACGTGTGTATTTTAACTCGCGGGGTAGAGATTGACTCCCAGGGAGTTAAAAAATAGAAGGGGGGGGGGGGGGGGGTCATTCTGGCCTTATGCCAGGACTGCCCCCCCCCCCCACACACACACGTGCATACACTGCAGAGAGACACATGACACATGACACTTGAAAACTGTACTTGACAAGGATAAAGATCTTAGGCTAACATAATAGCCGATTAATCCAATCTGTCTTTAATAAACACTAATAATAGTTTAAAAAATAAAAAGCTGACTAGAAGCATGCAGAGAGAGACAGAAAGAGAGAGGGAGAGGGGGGAGGGAGAGAGAGAGAGAGAGAGAGAGAGAGAGAGAGAGAGAGAGAGAGAGAGAGAGAGAGAGAGAGTAAAAGAAAGAAAGAAAAACAGACAGAAAGAGGGGGAGTGGGGGGAGACACTAGAGACAGAGACACTGAGATAGATAAACAAATAGACTGAAAGAAAGTTGGGGGGGGGGGGGGGGGGGGGGGAGAGACAGACAGACAGACAGACAGACAGGCACGTGCTAATTCTAACTCCAGGGGAGTTAAAAAGTGGAGGGGAGTTAAAATGGATCGTTACACCGGTTATCTCTCTACATTCAAGACCTTCCGCTTAGGCTTAAAAGCCCCCTTTTCCGTAATCAATTGCATACATGCATGATTGGTGACGGAGTATGTACGGTCATAACTATAGTACATGCAATACAATGCCCACAAGACATGCATGTAAACTATGAGTGACTGAATGCTGTCGAGTTATTTTATAATATTTTTGATGCACCCCGAGTTGCTCTCTGGTACATGCGCTCAACACATAATAAATAGGTTATCATTCATAACATTACTAAAAGAAAAAAAAAAGTGCCTGAGGACTGATGATGGTAAAGAAACGGACAGTGGTTGGGTTATAGACGAGCGCTGCCTGGATAGAGCGGCGGAAGGGGAGATCAGTGTGGGTGTGGTGTGGTGGGGATGGGAGAGAATTCAGAGAAGAGCGACAATGGCAAACCAGTTGCATATTTTTTGGTATTCGCTTACCCCTGCGTCGCTTGAGCCATAGATGTTTCGGTGTACAAAATGGTGGCGGCAGCACACAGGAAGAGCACGGCCAGCGCCACCTGGCACATCGTTGCCCGTAGCAACTTCGCCTGCAGAAACGAATGAGATCAGTCATTATTGATTAATGTCATTGTCATATTAGCCGACACCGCCGTCTTCATTTTGTATTAGCTTCAGTTGAACTAGTTTTGTTTGGCGTGATTTTTAGATACAGTTACACGTGAAGATTTGGGCTTTATTTTTGCGGGTAGTGTGCGTCTGCACGCTCACGCGCGTGCACGCACGCATTTGTTTGTGTGTTTGCGTGTGTGTTTATGGTGTCAAATGACAAAGTAATGTGATCTAAAGAGAATGGATGAATGCGAAATTAAACGTTTATATTTAGTCTTCTTTGCAGACGCAGTTTAAGAACGGGTCCCGGAAAACAAACAATTAAATTTATAACTGTGAAAAAAAATTTGTTTAAGGGATTAAAGTAAATGGTTTACGGCGCATGTAATTCAAGTATTAGCAAATACTTACATACGATTTTTTAAAATTTCCTGAATCCTCCTGTGTGTTATGTAGTCAGTAGGTATATGTTATAAACAAGCCTGATCAACTTACAAAATTATCAGGGACTGATATTGAAATTGCTACGGGGTTTTCAAATACGGAGTTGTGGCCATGTGAAAGTTTTGCGTGCCTTAAAAACTAATGTGATGCACACGATGATCATAACGGAACCATACTCCACGTAAACTGCACAGCACAGCAAAACATTTAAACTAGCTTCCTGCTTGTACAGACACGGACCTGCGACCACTTCAGTGTAAAACCCCCAGTTCCAGCTTGTATTAGGGACTGCACACAAAATTTCATTGAAGGCTCTGGGGTCAGCTTGTACAGAGAACAACAGTCATTTGTAGAGACCAGGTCCGGTTTTGTAAGACACTGACATGGTTTTATGTAGGTTGGTAAAAAACCCGGACTGACAGTTTAATGTAGACCACAGGTCCGTTTGTCTTACTCTCTGACATGACGCCCGACTAATGTAGGCTCCGGATCAGCTTTATTACTACTGAATCAACAACAGTTTAACGGGGAACAAGCCACTTTGTGTTAGTTTACTGACATAGCATACACTTCAGTATAGATCACGGGGTCCGGGTTGTATCATATACTTATATAACAAAAAACATCAATGTAGACCTCAGGTCTAATTTGTGTAAATCACCGACATAAAAAATACTCCAGTACAGTTTGTATTAATTACTGACATAACAAACAATCACGTTGACTTCAGGGTCCAGTCTGTATAATTCAGTGACTTAACGACCGCTTCTGTATATTCGTATTGATTGTTGACATTACATATCAACTTGTTGACATTACATATCAACATATCAATGTAGACCCCGGAGTCCCCAAATTTGTTTAATTCCTGACATAAAAGCTTTCACTGGAGTTTGTATTAATTACTGACACAATGAACGTATCAATGCAGACCTCAAATCAAGTTTCCAACAACTGTTGATATTACAGACACTTCAAATTTGATCTCGGAGTCCATCCTGTATTAACTGCAGACATAACAAACACCCAGCAAAGACGTCAGAGTCCAGTTTGTAACAATCACTGACATAATGAACACTTTAACGTAAACCCAGGGGATGAGTTTTTTTTTTATGCGTCGCGCTGATACTCGCGGACACTCCTGTATAGCCAGCATGGAGTTTTGTGTGTAAAACCCTTTTTATCCGCATTAAGGCACCATATCCATTCTTCGGAAGGTGCATGTATGCACGGTAAACCATACCAACGCCCAAAAGGCCTTCCTTCCGAAATTGGTGATGGGATTTTCTGTGTGCAAGATGTTATGCTGCGTTTACACACGAACCCCGGTTAGTAGTCTCATTCGAAGGGCTATATGGGAATGAGTCAGAACCAATGTTAATCCGAGGGAAAATCCCATACCCAAATTAACCCGCAACCCAGATCACGAGTCCGGCGCTCTACAACTGATATCGGCCCCTGGGGTATTGAGTTAAACGTTGATTAAAAAAAACTTCAACATTGACCTCAAGGTCCAGTTTGTATTAATCACTGAGATAATAACAAATTCCATGTACACCTGGGGTCCCGTTTATATTAATCACTGACCAACAAACACTTAAACGTAGACCCTGGAGTCTAGTTCGTATTAATCACTAACATAAAAAGATTTACGTAGAACTCAAGGTTCCCGTTAGGGTTAATACGACATAACAGACACTTTAATACACCCAAAGGGTCCAGTGTATATTAATCACTGACATAAAAAATTACCCTTAAAAACTGACCTTGAGTCTAGTTCGTAAATTTTCACTCGATAAAAAAGACTTAAACTAGAACTCGAGGTCCAGTTAGGATTAATCACTGACATAACAACACTTTAAGTACACCCCAGGATCCAGGTATATTAATCACTGACTAACAAACCTTAAACGTAGACCCTTGGAGTCTGTTCGTATTAATCACTAACATAATACATTCAACGTAACTCAAGTTCCCGTTAGATTAATGTGGACATAACAAACACTTTAAGTAACCCCAGTCCAGTTTGTATTAATCAGTGACATAGCAACACTTCAATCAGACCTAAAGATCCAGTTCGTATTGTACACTGCACACAACAGCTAATGCAGCTTTAGGGGCCAGGGTTGTATCCGACATGACAAAAACAACAGCCAAAGCAGACCTCAGCGTCCAGTCTTATTAACATGACAGAACGAACAGTTCAAAGCAGACCTCAGCGTCCAGCTCTTTTACACATTGACAGAACGAACAGTTCAAAGCAGACCTCAGCGTCCAGCTCTTATTAACATTGACAGAACGAACGTTCAATGCAGACCTCAGGCCAGCTCTTATTACACATTGACAGAACAACAGTTCAATGCAGACCTCAGCGTCCGCTCTATTACACATTGACAGAACGAACGTTCAATGCAGACCTCCAGCGTCCAGCTCTTATTACACATTGACGAACGAAAAGTTCAATGCGACCTCAGCTCAGCTTTATTACACTTGACGACGAACGTTCAAGCAGCCTCAGCGCCAGCTCTTATTACACATTGACAGACGAACAGTTTAATGCAGACCTCAGGTCCCCTCTTATTACACATTGACAGAAGAACGTTCAATGCTGACCTCAGCGTCAGCCTTATTACACATTGACAACGAACAGTTCAAAGCGACCTCAGGGCAGCTCTTATTACACATTGACAGAACGAACAGTCATTGCGACCTCAGCGTCAGCTCTTATTACATGACAGAACGAACAGTTCAAAAGCAGACCTCAGCGTCCCCCTTTTTTACACCATTGACGAACGAACAGTCAATGCAGACTCAGGTCCAGCTCTTATTAAATGACAACGAACAGTTCAATGCAGACCTCAGGTCCGCTCTTATTACACTTGACGAACGAACAGTTTAATGCAGACCTCAGCGTCACTCTTATTTTACACATTTACAGAACGAACAGTTCAATGCAGACCTAGCGTCCCGTCTTATTACACATTGGGCAGAACGACAGTTCAATGAGACCTCAGCGTCCAGCTCTTTTCCATGACGAACGAACAGTTCATTTCGCCCCAGCGTCCAGCTTATTCCCTTGACGAACGAACAGTTCAATGCAGACCTCAGCGTCCCCCTTATTACACATTGACAGAACGAACAGTTTATGCAGCCTCAGCGTCCGCTCCTTTTTACACTTGACAAGCAGTTCAATGCAGACCCAGCGTTCCAGCTCTTATTCACATTTACGGGAAAGAACGTTCAATGCAGACCTCACGTCCAGCTCTTATACACATTGACAGACAACAGTTCATGCGACCTAGGTCCGCTCTTATTACACATTTACAGAACGCAGTTCAATGCGACCTCGGTCCAGCTCTATTACCATTGACAGAACGAACAGTTCAATCAGACCTCAGCGTCCAGCTCTATTAAACATGACAGAACGAACA
The DNA here is from genome assembly GCA_018398815.1 of Conus ventricosus. Lineage (NCBI taxonomy): Eukaryota > Metazoa > Mollusca > Gastropoda > Neogastropoda > Conidae > Conus > Conus ventricosus. Next base: position 3,562,668 of record CM031622.1, read on the forward strand.
GTCAATGCGACCCCGCGAAGCTCTTATTACACATTACAGAACGAAAGTTCATGCAGACCTCGCGTCCCGCTCTATTACACATTGACAGAACGAACAGTCATGCAGACCCCACGTCCAGCTCTTATTACCATTTACAGAACGAACAGTTCAAGCAGACCCCAGCGTCCAGCTTTATTACCATTGACAGAACGACAGTCAATGCAACCTCAGCGTCCCGCTTTATTACACATTGACAGAACGAACTTCAATGCAGACCTCAGCGTCCGTCTTATTAACTTTACGCGCAGTTCAATGCGACCTCAGCGCCAGCTCTTTTACCATTTACAGAACGAACGTTCCCAAAACAGACCTCAGCGTCCGTCTTATTACACATTGACAGAACGAACAGTTCATTGCAGACCTCAGCGTCCAGCTCTTATTTAAAATGACGAAGAACAGTTCAAAGCAGCCTCGCGTCCCGCCTTTTTAACATTTTTACAGAACGAAAAGTTCAATGCAGCCTAGCGTCCACCTTATTAACATTTCAGAACGAACAGTTCAAGCAGACCTCAGGTCCAGCTCATTACATTGACAGAACGAACAGTTCAATGCAGACTCAGCGTCCAGCTTTATTACACATTGCGAACGAACAGTCAATGCAGACTCAGCTCCAGTCTATTACACTTTTACAGAACGAACATTTTTAAAGCGACCCCGCGCCAGCTCTTTTTACACATTGACGAAGAAAAAGTTAAAGCAGACCTCGCGTCCGCTTTATTAAAATTGACAAACGAACAGTTCAGGGAGACCTCGGTCCAGCCTTATTTCACATTTTCAAACGACAGTTCAATGCGACCTCGCTCCACTCTTTTACACATTGACGAACGAACAGTTCAATGAGACCCCCGTCCAGCTCTTATTACCATTGACAGAAGAACTTCAAAGCAGACCCCAGCGTCCAGTCTTATTACACATTGACAGACGAACGTTCAAAGGACCCCAGCGTCCCGCTTTATTCCATTGACGAACGACATTCAATGCAGACCTCAGCGTCCCCTCTTATTACAATGACGAACGAAAGTTTAATGCAGACCTCAGCGTCCGTCTTATTAACCCCTTGACAACGAACGTTCAATGCAGACCTCAGCGCCCCCTCTTATTACCATTGACAGAACGCAGTTCAATGCAACCTCAGCGTCCAGCTCTTATTACACATTACAGAACGAAAGTTTAATGCAGACCCCACGTCCCAGTTTTATTACCATTGACAGAACGAACAGTTCAATGCAGACCTCACGTCCGCCTTATTACACATTGACAGAAAGAACGTTCATGCGACCTCAGGTCCAGCTCATTACCATTTGGGAGAAAAAAACATTCAATGCAGACCTCAGCGTCCAGCTCTTATTTCAATTGCAAACGAACAGTTTAAGCGACCCAGGTCCAGCTCTTATTTAAAATTGAAGAAAGAAAGTTCAATGCAGACCTCGGCCACTCTTATTACACATTGACAGACGAACGTTTAAAGCAGACCTCACGCCAGCTCTTATTAGACATTGAAAGCGTTTAAGCGACCTCACGTCCCGCTTTTTAGACATTGACAGAACGAAAGTTCAATGCGACCTCGGTCCGTCTTATTGACTGCAGAACGAAAAGTTTTTAAAGCAGACCTCACTCCAGCTCTTTTTAGCTTGACGAAAAAACGTTCAATGCAGCCTAGCGTCCGCTCTTTTTAGACATTGACAGAACGACAGTTAATGCAGACCTCGCGTCCGCTCTTATTACACTTGACAGAACAACAGTTCAAAGCAGACCCGCTCCCGCTCTTATTGCATTGACAGAACGAACGTTCAATGCAAACCTCAGCGTCCAGTCTTTAACTTGACAGAACAAAAGTTCAATGCGACCTCGCGTCCATCTTTTTACACATTGCAGAACGAACAGTTCAAGCAGACCCCAGCGTCCGTCTTATTTCAAATTGACAGAACGAACAGTCAAAGCAGACCCCAGCGTCCCGCTCTTTTTACACATTGACAGAACGAACAGTTCAATGGACCTCAGCGCCCTCTTATTACACATTGACAGAACGAAAAAGTTCAATGCAGCCTCACGTCCAGCTCTTTTTTACACAATTTACAAACGAACAGTTCAAAGCAGACCTCAGGTCCCTTTATTACACATTTACGAACAACATTCAAAGCAGCCTCGCGTCCAGCTTTATTACACATTGACGAAAAGAACATTCAAAGCGACCCCCGTCCAGCTCTTATTACAATTGACAAAGAACAGTTCAATGCGCCCCATCCCGCTCTTATTAACATGCAGAACGAACAGTTCAATGCGACCCCAGCGTCCAGCTTTATTACAATTTACAGAACACAGTTTAAAGCAGACCCCAGGTCCAGCTTTTTACACATTTACAGAACGACAGTTCAATGCAGACCTCACGCCAGTCTTTTACACATTGACGAACGAACGTTCAATGCAGATCAGCGTCCCGCTCTTATTACACATTTACAGAACGAACGTTCAAGCAGACCCAGCTCCACTTTATTACCATTCAGAACAAAGTTCAATGCAGACCTCAGCGTCCCGTCTTATTACACATTGACAGAACGAACAGTTTAATCAACTCAGCGTCCGCTCTTATTACATTGACAGAACGAAAAGTTAATGCAGACCTCGCGTCCAGCTCTTTTAACATTGCGAACAACAGTTCAATGCAGACCTCAGCGTCCAGTCTATTACACATTGACAGAACGAACATTCAATGCGACCTCAGGGCCGCTCTTATTACACTTGACAGAACGAAAAAGTTCAATGCAGACCCGCGCAGCTCTTATTCAATTTACAGAAGAACAGTTCAATGCAGCCCCACGTCCGCTCTTTTAACATTGCAGAACGAAATTCAAAGCAGCCTCAGGTCCAGCTTTATTACACTTGACAGAACGAACAGTTCAATGCAGGGCCTCAGCGTCCAGCTCTTATTTTACATTTACAGAAGAAAAGTTCAAAGCAGACCTCACGTCCACTCTTTTTACACAAAAGACAAACGAAAAGTTCATCAGCCTCGCGTCCATCTTATTACACATTGAAGAACGAAAAGTTCAATGCAACCTCAGCGTCCAGCTCTTTTACACATTGACAGAACGAACATTTTGCAGCCTCGCGTCCAGCTCTTTTTACACATTGACAGAAAGAACAGTTCATTGCAGCCTCAGCGTCCCCTTTATTCCACATTGACAGAAAGAAAAAGTTCATGCAGCCTCGCGTCCCGCTTTTTACACTTGCAAAAGAACTTCAATGCGACCCCAGCGTCCATCTTTTAACTTTACGAAGAAAAAGTCAATGAGACCTCAGCGTCCCGCTCTTATTTTCACATTGACAGAACAAAGTTCAATGCAGCCTCAGCGTCCAGCTCTTTTTACACATTGCGAACGAACAGTTTCAAGCAGACCTCAGCGTCCAGCTCTTTTTAACATTGACGAACAACATTCAATGCAGACCTCAGCGTCCAGCTTTATTTAAAATTACAGAAAAAACAGTTCAATGCAGACCTCGCGTCCCCGCCCTTTTTACCAATGACAAAGAAAAGTTCAATGAGCCTCAGCGTCCCGCTCTTATTTCACATTGACAGAACGAACATTTAATGCGCCTCAGGCAGCTCTTATTACACATTGACAGAACGAACATTTAATGCAGACCCCAGCGTCCGCTCTTATTAAATTGACAGAAAGAACAGTTTTAATGCGACCTCAGCGTCCCGCCTTTTACACTTGACGAACGAAAAGTTAATGCAGACCCACTCCCTCTTATTACACATGCAAACGAACAGTTCAATGCAGACCTCAGCGTCCATCTTTTACACATTGACGAAAACAGTCAAGCAGACCCCAGCGTCCAGCCTTTTTTACACATTTACAGAACGAAAGTTCAATGCAGACCTCACGTCCACTCTTATTTCACATTGACAGAACGAACAGTTCAATGCAGCCTCAGCGTCCAGCCTTTTTTTACACATTGACAGAAAGAACAGTTCAATGCAGACCTCGCGCCCGTTTATTACAAATTGAAGAACGAACAGTTCAATGCAGGACCTCAGCGTCCAGCTCTTATTACCTTCAGAACGAACGTTCATGCAGCCCCACGTCCCCTCTTATTACACTTACAGAACGAAAATTCAATGAGACCTCGCGCCCGCTTTATTCACTTGCAAACGAACAGTTCCAAAGCAGACCCCAGCGTCCAGCTCTTATTACACATTGACAGAACGAAATTAAAAGCAGCCTCAGGTCCCGTCTTTTTACACATTGACGAACCCCAGTTTCAATGAGACCCCAGCGTCAGCTTTATTACACATTGACAGAAGAAAATTCAAGCAGACCTCAGCGTCCAGCTCTTATTACAATTTACGAACGAACAGTTCAATGCGATCAGCGTCCAGCTCTTATTACACTTGACAGAAAAAGAACGTTCAAGAGACCTCAGCGTCCAGTCTTTTTACCTTGACAGAAAAACATTCAATGCAGACCTCAGCGTCCAGCTCTTTTACACATTGACAAACGAACAGTTCAATGCAGACCTCGCTCAGCTCATTTCACTTGACAGAACGAACAGTTCAATGCAGCCTCAGCGTCCAGCCCTTTTCACATTGCGAACGAACAGTTCAATGCAGACCCCAGCGTCCCGCTCTTTTTACCAAATTTACGAACGAACAGTTTAATGCGACCTCAGCGTCCAGCTCTTATTCCATTTACAGAACGAACAGTTCAATGCGACCTCAGCGCCGCCTTTTTACCTTGCAGAACGAACGTTCAATGCGCCTCGCGTCCCGCCTTATTCACATTGCAAACGAAAAGAATGCAAACCCCAGCGTCCACCTTATTACACTTGACAGAACGAAAGTTTTAATGCAGACCCAGCGCCCCTCTTATTACAATGACAAACGAACAGTTCAAAGCAGACCCCAGCGCCGCTCTTTTTTACAATTGACAGGGGAACAGTTCAACAGACCCCAGCGCCCGCTCTTATACACTGACGAAACAGTTTAATGCAACCTCAGCGTCCAGTTTATTCCAATTTTACAGAACGAACAGTTCAATGCAGACCTCAGCGCCGTCTTATTACACATTGACGAACGAACATTCAATGCAGACCCCAGCGCCAGTCTTTTTTACCCATTGCAGAACGAACAGTTCAATTGCGACCCCAGCTCCACTCTTATTCACATTGACAGAACGACAGTTTAATAGCCTCAGCGTCCGCTCAATTACACATTGACGAACGAACAGTTCAAGCAGACCTCACGTCCAGCTCTTTTTAGACATTGAAGAACGAACAGTTTATGCGACCTCAGCGTCCAGTCTTTTAACCCCTTGAAGAAAGAACGTTCAAAGCGACCTCAGGTCCTTTTTATTACACATTTACGAACGAACGGTTTAATGGACCCCACGTCCCGCTTTATTCACATTGCGAACGAACATTAATGCAACCCAGCGTCCCTTTATTAAAACCCTGACAGAACAACGTTCAATGCAGACCTAGCGTCCAGTCTTATTAACTTTTTCAGAACGAACGTTCAATGCAGACCTCAGCGTCCCTCTTTTACACATTGACAGAACGAACAGTTTAATGCAGACCTCAGCGTCCAGCTCTTATTTGACTTTTACGAACGAACAGTTCAAAGCGACCTAGCGTCCAGCTCTTTTACACATTGACGAACGAACAGTTCAAAGTAGACCCTTTGGGTCCCGTTTTTGTTTGACATTTACAGAACGAACGTCAATGCAGCCCCCAGGTCCCGCTCTTATTCACATTGACAGAACGAACAGTTAATGCAACCTCAGCGTCCGTTTTTTACACTTTACAGAACAACAGTTCAATGTAGACCTCAGGGGCCTTTGGTTAGCTTGACAGAACAAACGTTCAATGTAGACCCCAGGGTCCAGTTTGTGTTAGACTTTGGGGAAAAAAAAACGTTCAATTAGAACTCAGGGTCCAGTTTGTTTGACATTGCAAACAAACAGTTCATGTAGCCCCCAGGATCGTTTGTGTTTGACTTTACAGAACAAACAGTTCAATGTAGACCCGGATCAGTTTTTGTAGAAATTGACAGAAAAAGACCCCAGGGGCCCTTTGTGTTAGACATTGAAGAACAAACAGTTTCCCCAAGTAGACCTCAGAGCCCGCTCTTATTAACATTGACAAAGCAAAATTCAATGTAACCAGTCCCCTGGTGAATGGTTAGCGTTGCGGGCTCCCCGCTGGAGGGCGTGGGTTCGAATCCATCGAGTATGTGGGTTTTTTTGCCCCACGGCTCTACCCCGAGTTGAGTTTGCTGCGGGTCAGTTGGGAAGAGGGGGCCACACGTCAGTTTCATCCCCTTAATGGATGCGTTTTTGGAGGTTGCTTAAATTTCCCGACCAACACTGCAGGGGATGTATCCTTTTTGCTGGTAGACGCCGGGATTATCATGAAAAGGGAAGCGTAAGTACACCCTGTCATGTAGTCTCAGACCAAAATGGAAATCCGTAGCATCATCTTAATCATGCTCATTCTCATCGATCAGCATGAAAAAAGAAAATGTCTCAAATTCAGTGGCCCTTCATGCCCTGCTCTCATGATGACCTCAATTTCGATGTCCTTTCCACGTCTGTGGTCTTGGTTTGTGTTCCGTTGGGGGGACGGACGTGGTGGCGCCCTTGGGAGGGAGAGCTCACTCACGCCGTCTCGGCGACTAAGCAATTATTGTCGTTAGTAGGGGGCTTAGTAGGTGGTGTCCTGCATATGTTAGATCAGAACAGGCGCCACTGAACACCACCAAAGTGACTCGGCAGCAGTGTCTCCTCCGGTGGCTTGCCTTTTGACGACTTGACGTTGACTGCTCCCTGTGGATTGCCGGTGTCGGGGGTGCGGTGGGGCTGACCGGCTGTGCTGTGGACGGGGTGTCAGAATAAGCGGCGTGGGTGCAATGCCTCAGGTGGCGCAGAGGTTGGGACAGCAAAAAAAAAAAAAAAAAAAAAAATTCTGAATTTTTTTTTAGAAGTTAGTTACCGCCAATGACATTGACAAACAAAGCACATGACAAGACACGATGCATTTCAACCTCTTGGGTCTTCTGCAGGCAAAAAAAAAAATCACATTTAACATTTAGGACAGTACAAACAAAGAACGAAAAGTGACTCATCTGTTGTTGTCCATGTGGTGGGGGAAAAAACAACAAAAAACAACCAACCAACCAACCAACCAACCAAACAACAGTTCAATGTAGACCTCAGGATCCAGCTCTTATTAGACATTGACAGAACAAACAGTTCAATGTAGACCTCAGGATCCAGTTTGTGTTAGACATTGACAGAACAAACAGTTCAATGTAGACCTCAGGATCCAGTTTGTGTTAGACATTGACAAAACAAACAGTTCAATGCAGACCTCAGGGTCCAGTTTGTGTTAGACATTGACAAAACAAACAGTTCAATGTAGACCTCAGGGTCCAGCTCTTATAGACATTGACAAAACAAACAGTTCAATGTAGAGCTCAGGGTCCAGTTTGTGTCAGACACTGATAGAACAAGCAGCTAAATGTAGACCCCGGGGTCTAGCTTATATCAGACATTGACGGACTATACCATTCAATGTAGACGTCAAGGTCCAGTTTGTTTTAGACAATTCATTGAAGATTTCATGGTCCACCTTGCATCAGACACTGATATGACAGTTAACTGTAGGTTACAGGAGGGAAGACTGGCATCGTAAAATGATGTGCACTGATGACGTTCAGGAACGCACGCGCGCGCACGTTTGCGCACACTCACGTGTGTGTGTATGTGTGTGTGTGTGTGTGTTTTGTGTGTGTGGTGGGTGTGTGTGTTGTGTGTGTGTGTTATGAGGTAACAGAAAAGCAAAGACATGCTTTTTCCATCTGGGCCTTGTATTCAAAGGGACTATGGAAACTAATATACGAACACCATGTAAAATAATGATTCATATTATCATAAGAGAAAACACACATCTTATTATCATAAGTGAAAGCATGCATCTTATTATGATAAGAGAAAACAGGGCATCTTACTATCATAAGAGAACCACACACACACACACACACACACACACACACACACACACACACACACACACACACATACACACACACACACACACACACACACACACACACACACACACACACACACACACACCACACACTGTCTTACAAGAACGGACACAACAGCATGCACGCACACACACACGCGCGCGCGCGCAACACACACACACACACACACACACACACACACGCACGCACGCACGCACGCACGCACGCACGCACGCACGCACGCACGCACGCACGCACGCACCACACACACACACACACACACACACAACGCACACACATTAGTCGCAGAATCAGTTTTATGGGCAAGGGAAGGGAAAGAAAGAGCTGCTATTGATAGGTGAAGAGGGTTGTTTTAAGAGATGCCTTGAAGGAAGACAGAGAGTTTGAATTACGCAACTATATTGTGAGTTTATTCCAAGATACCGGACCCTGAAAAGAAAACGAACGATCGCCGTAGGTCTCAGTTCGAAATCTAGGGATTTTGAGCCGAGTGTTGTCGGCAGAAGAACGCAACTGCCTAAAAGGAACTTAGAGATGAAGGAGATCAGAAAGGTAGGAAGGAGCTAAGCCATTCAAAGATTTAAAGCAGAGTAAAGACAGTTTGCAGTCTATTCGTCTATGTTCTTTGAACTCGATTCTATAGTTTGTGCTAACTTCGCTGAACAAATGCTTGGTCAGTGCCTGGCCTTTGACCTGCATCCGCATCACGAATTGGCTCCAAAATCTATTGGCGTATGTCTTGGGGCCATTTTCCATCTCTCCACCAAATTTTCCTCGTAAAATCTGTTCCGTATTTTTTTTTTTAGAGCGTGAAATTGTCCGCGCAGAACAAACCAAATCATGCAAACAAACAAAGCAACAGGAACGGATGAACGTATCAGCTTCTTGGGGTTAAGAAAAAAAAAAAAAAAAGAGTGGGAAGAAAAATGAACAAGATCCACGAGAGTACAGGAAAGAGGGGCCGTAAGAAAATAAAGAAAGAAAAAAAAGTGGTGAGTGGCTTAGTAAGGCGTAGAGTCGGACAGAGGGGAGGGGGGGGGGGGGGGGGATGAGGGGCACTTCCAAATATATTACACAACTTACTGTACAAATACGTTTTTTTTTACTTGAAAATTTTTTTTTAAAGTGTATATCTGTTTGAAAGAGATGAGAACGATAACGGCGGTGGGATGAAGAGGCGGAAGGAAATCAGAAGGTGAGGTGGGGGGAGTCCAGAAATCCTGCACCCCCTTCTCCACCACTCCCCCACCCCCTAACCATCCTCTCCAATTTTGTTTTTGTTTTGTTGTTGTTGTTGTTGCGTGTTGTTGTTGTTTTTTTTTTTTTTTTTTTTTTTTTTTTGGGGGGGGGGGGGGGGGGGGGGTTGGTTGTAGTGCAAGGTGTTCCTGGACAGACAGACAGAGAGACAGACATGCAGACACATGATGCATAGCCGCACAGACAGACACGTAGTCATGCCCCGACGAAGGCGCACAGACAGACATGCAGAACATGATGCATAGCCGCACAGACAGACACGTAGTCATGCCCCCGACAAAGGCGCGCAACAGGTAACAGCCGGCAGCCGAAGGGTGTGAGCGTGAAAGGGAAAGGAGAAGGAGGGTCTCTCTCTCTCTCTCTCTCTCTCTCTCTCTCTCTCTCTCTTTCTCTCCTCTCTCCCCCCCCCCCTCTCTCTCTCTCTCTCTCTCTCTCTCTCCTTAATCCGCCGTCGAGGTGTTAATAGTTCAGCTGTCATGGATAGTGTCTGTTGTTTGTTTCTTTCCAAGATGCAATCTTTCGTGATCTGTTCTGGGAGTGACATTTTATCCAATACAAGCTGGATGGCCCTGAAAAGTCGAGCCCAGCTGAGCTATGATAATAACCGTTTCTTTTCTTTCTTTCTTTCTTTTTTTTTCTTTCTGCGTACGCAGGCTGATACTCCTGCGGACACTCCCTGTATATACAGGCAGTGGAGTTTTGTGACCGTTTTTTTTTTTATATCCCGCCATTAAGGCAGCCATATTCTATCTTCGGGAAGGTGTATTCTATGTGTGACGTGTCATCCATACCAAAGGCCAAACTGCCTTCTCTTCCGAAAGGTGGTGATGGGATTTGACGTGTGTGCAAGATGCTGTGCGTGCGTTCACACACGGAACCTCGGTTTATAGTCTCATTCGAAGGACTGTATGGGGAATGGAGTCAGAACCAATCTTAACTTCGAGGGGAAAATCCCCCTGTACCGAAATTCGAACCCGCAACCCCAGGATCACGAGTCCGGCGCTCTACCAATAAATGAGTTATTCTGGCCCCCTATAACCGTTTCAAACACACAAAGGATAATAAATTACGGACCCTCAAGACTGTGGTGGTGTCGAATGAGGAACATAACAGGCACCCATAATTTTGACGTCCGATTGATACAAATCGATCCGCTTGACGTCAGTTGTGACAGATGTTATTGACCGCTACAAAGCGTATTGATTAGGGGAGTCTCGTTGACAGGATGATCGTGGAACAGATCGAGCTTGTGGGCATAGATATATGTCCTTCTACTCCTCTTGCCCCCTTCCCTCTTTCCCACCCTCTTCTCTCCTGTCTCAATGCGAATTTTGTGTTTGTGTGTTTAGAGTCGAGGTGTGTGTGTGTGTGTGTGTGTGTGTGTGTGTGTGTGTGTGTGTGTTCGTTCTTTAATTTAACGTCTATCCACCTAACAGTGATCTTAGACACTATTTAAGTGTTATGTGTGTGTGCATGTGGTGTTTTTGGGTGTATGCATGCGAACGGTTGGTGATGATTTTGGGCGTACGTAGATAAAATGAATAATTTTTTTTTAAAATCCACATAACTGAATCCAAAACTTTAAAAGAAACACTCAATAAGCAACTAAGACCAAAGTGTGGAAAATAACATAGACGTTAAAGTAAATGTCCAATTGGGCTCTTAATCAGTCCTTGAACAACTTAAAAAATGTTTGATTCGTTGGAGATGAAGTTGGAGTGTGTGTGTGTGTGTGTGTGTGTGTGTGTGTGTGTGTGTGTGTGTGCGTGCGTGCGTGCGTGCGTGCGTGCGTGCGTGCGTGCGTGCGTGCGTGGACGCGCGCGCACGCTTGCGTGTATGTTCATTCTTCTTCTTTATTTTCATTTTATCCAAATAATGGGAGAAGTACAAGTGCGCAGAAAGAGGACAGTGCGCAAAGAGTTTTATCTGCATAGTCACACGTAAATCTCAGAGTATCACAAGTATGGATGGCTGTTGTTACTGTAAATTCAGAGTGAAAACTAATGGCAGAATAAAAATTTAAAAAAGGTCATGCATACAAAACTCCATTCCCTTTGTAGGGTAGATGGGATTAATACTTGCCTCTCTATATAGGGAGTGTCCGCAGGAGTATCAGCCTGCGTACCCAGAAGAAGAAGAAGAAGGAGGAGGAGGAGAATGAAAATGAAGAAACATAGTAATTGTGCTTATACATCAGCCACTGTCATAAACATAGTGACTGATAAGCAACTCTATAATGACTGATAAGCAACTCTATCTATTCCATTTTTGCTGCGCTTGCATTTTTTCTTGAGCTCAAGAAGAGACACACCTCCCTTGAAGATAAGAAGTACATAAACACAAAGATTAATAAGTAAACAAAAAGGTAAGCCCCTCCCCCCCCCCCCCCCCCCCGTCCCTCATCTCTCGAACACCAAAATCCCCTACCTCCATCCCACCCTTCACATAAAAAGCTAAATACCCCGCTTTCCTGAATACAACATTACGTTCATTTTAAAGGCACCATTACTCCATCATAGGCCCATCTTTCTCTGGCAACTAAACGCCATGCTTTCCTAAACATAGAAACTATATGATATGAATTTCATCAATATTTGAAAAATAGCCATTTTTCGTTTAAGTTTGTTTCAGTTTCCGCCTGGAGTTGTGTGGAGTGAGCGAAGCATTATGCGGCTATTTAAGTGAGGTTGTTATCCAACCATAGTCTGAGACATTAAAATGGCATTATCAAACAATACAAAATTATATAACACACACACACACACACACACACACACACACACACACACACACACCACACACACACACACACACTTAAAGCTACTGTAGTAAAAACTAAGAACTTCGCCATGTTTTCCGTTTCTGATAACTTTGAGAGCTATTTCACTGATACACAAACAGCTAAAAACTGGACTGCACGCACCCCCTTGCTTAAAGCCACCAATACAAATTACTTTTAGACACTTTGTTCCCATATCCCACAGCACATAACTCTTAGATAATAAGACATACTTTTGCTACATTTAAACAAATTTTATTTTCAGTCAGTCTTCAACAAAACAAGCTAAAGTAATCAACGATTTATTGAATCACATGCTTTTTTGGAAATCTATACCGGGAGGATCAGGTTTTGGTTCTGCAATTGATGGCGACTGCTTCATATTATGGCCTCAAGAGGCTTTAAAACACCCCTCTTTAAAAAAAAATCAAACACTAAGCAAATTTTAATGCAATGTGTGGTCTGGCACCCAAACGATATTTAGTGTTGTGTCAATCATCATTTTCAAGAAATATTCTTTGAAATTTCGCTTCAGTCAACAGAATTTTTT
>CM031622.1:3580345-3675345 GCA_018398815.1 Conus ventricosus
AAAGATAATGATGTGAAGGAAAGAAGGAGACAGAGAGTCCGAGAGAATTCATACCCAAACGGTTATATCCCGGTACGACGATAAGTTCTTGAACATCTTCATCTTCAAACTGTTTAGATGAGTCTGCCAGTGGTGCCCTCCAAGAACTTTTTGGCAAAAGATGGAAGCGACAACGGACCATCCACGACGAGTCGGGTCCAAATGCAATTAACCCAGCCAGCGATTACAGACACAATCTTTGTCATACTAAAATGGAGGAGGTATGTGTAACAGATGTTCGGCCATGTCTAAATTAGTTCGTCTGCTTGTATGTGAATCGATAACATCGCTGTGTTAGCTCATTTGCATCAATCAACTCAAGTAGGCTTACTTGAGACTCAAGTCGAAACCAAAGTGAACCTCAGATTTGTTCATTGTTGTCCTAATGAAATTTGTTTCTGTTAGCATAAGTTAAAAGTGGAAGTTGAGAGTGGTTCATCTCGACAGATTTTGGACAGAATTTATTGAACGGGGAAAGATGTTGAAAACCTATTGCCGAAGTGAGACGTCATTTCGGCCGATTGCCTAGGTGCCACTCCCCCCTTTTTCCTCCTGAGTTTTATCCATTGACTGGAAAAGGCAGCAGCTCTTGATCCAGACGACATGAAACACCAGCTGTAATTTAAATATGGTTTTTCTGGAGGACGGAGAGGTGGGATGGGGGTGGGGTGTTGGGAGTGTTGAGGAGAGAGGGCGGGAGAGAAGTGTGACGAGGATGAGGAGAGGTTAGAGGAAATACAATTTGTGAATACATACAGTATGTACATGTATAGGTGTGTTGTGTATGTAAATGAAGTGCAAGAGTTGTTTTCAAAAAGTTAATTTTGTCAGGATATTGTAGATATTGATATGGGGATCCCATCTCAGGGGTGCTTCACTCTCTGTTTTCAGTTGTAGATGATCATTAAACCCCAGTGAAAAAAAAGGTTAAACAATGAAAACCAGGTACAAGGTGTCCCAGATGTGCATATTTCACTCTTACAACTGGAAGATACTCTTTGAAAAATTTTGACTGCGTGACTTTCACTCATGATTACCAATCATTTTTGCATATGTTCACCCATTATCATCATCAAAATTTGAAAATAGCTCTGATTCCATTTTTTTGCTCCCAGACTTTGCCTGTCACTGCACCTCAGAATCGGATGACAATAGATGTATAGCTTCTGTTTCACAGAGCCAGAGAACTTTTATACTCTAGTATTGGATTGGACCATTATAAGAAATTGTGCCTAATCAGATGATTTCTTTGAATAGCGTGTCATTCTTTGTCAATAATGGTGACTTGATCTCTTGACTCAAGGCTTAGACTCTTTATCACCATTAACAGAAGAAGAAAAAATGTAGTACAGGAATCATTGACGATATGTGGAGGTCTGAATCACTGCAGTGTTGGTTTGCATGATCATTGGCTCCAGGTCTTTATAGAAGATGAGACCCAGGCTATAGGGTGCTGCAAATTACATGGGGGGGGGGGGGGGGGGGGGGGGGGGTTGCTTTTTTTTTTTCATGGCTGGAGAGCAATTGAACTTGAGTTTGCTGTCGCTCTCTTTCATCAAAAGTATATCAGTATACTTTCATTTAAAAAGACAAACAAACTAACAAAAACATCAGTCAGATTGTTTGACAAAAAGAAACATTTGTGCTTATTTCACAGCTGCCACTTAATTTTAGGACTTACCTTCAGTTAATCAGCATTAGATTGGACTTCCTGGCTGATGTTCAGATGTTTCATTAAATCTACACACAGTACTGTGCTCATGAGCGAAGGTGTTCCACTATGAATGTGAGAATAGCTGTAGACACCAATTCTTAAAAAAATTTTAAGTTTCTGTCTGTCGCTTTTATATGCTTTTTTTTTTACCGAAGCCAGTGATGACAAAATTGTTTATTCAACAAGAAAACTGACACTTATGGGTAGTTGAAACAACAGGAAGTGGATTATAACTACAGTGCAAGAATCAATCTCTGAAGTCAATTTGAGAAATCAATCTTATGGAGTATCTGAAGAGCAAAATGAGTTTCTGTCATCCTCCTTTTCCCCTGATCAGTTGCGGAATTTTTTAGTGGATAGAGTAACCTAATGCATTAACAATGCCTGTGCATCATTATACCTCTCTTTAGAATCTGTGTATCAAATCTGAAATCTTTGCCAAATAGAACCTCATTTGTGTTTTATGAGGAACACTGATTTATTTAGCAAATCACAGTGTTGATAAAACAATCACCTTTTTTGTGTTCTGTTGTTGATGCTGATAAACCATTCATCTTTTTTTTTCATATTCTATAGTTATAAAAGTGTCAGATCTGTGATCTGGAATCATACATTAAAAATGTTATTTTTCTGTAATGTTTAATTTTCTGTCTCTCTCAATCTTGCTCTTAACTCTCTCTCTCTCTCTCTCTCTTCTCTCTCTCTCTCTCTCCTCTCTCTCTCTCTCTCTCTCTCTCTCTCTCTCTCTCTCTCTCTCTCTCACTCTCTCTCTCTCTCTCTCTCTCTCTCTCTCTCTCTCTCTCTCTCTCTCTCTCTCCTCTCTCTCTGTCCCTTCCTCGTTATCAGTGTGTTTGTGTGTGTGTGTGTGTGCGTGTGCGTGTGTGTGTATGTGTGTATGTGTGTGTGTGTGTGTGTGTGAGAGAGAGAGTGAGTTAGTATGAGAGAGAGAATTGTGTGTGTGGTGTGTGTGTGTGTGTGTGTATGTGTGTGTGTGTGTGTGTGTGTGTGTGTGTGTTTGAGAGAGAAAGGGAGAGAAAAGAGAAAGAACTGGACATTCCCTTGAAGATCAGCTGCAAAACCAGCTTTTTATAAAGGTTGACCTGAAATTGCACCCCACCCTCACCCCAAAGAATCCTGGTACCCTTTATAGAGCAGAACTGGGTAATATACCCTGTATGATGTTTGAGAAAGGGTAATCCTATCCCATATATGTGCACTGAATGTGGGACCCTGGGTACTTTACCTGTTCAGTGATCATTGTGCAAGTTTAGATTAAGGACACATAATTTTCTGTAGTGCTCTTTTCTGGCCAAACAAATAATTAGGTGTTTCACTCAAAAGTCTAGTAGGCGCAATAGCTGATGTGTTGATGTGGGGTTTTTTCACTCGGTCTCATGTGGACACATATATATCATACAGTATCAGTAATTATCCGATTCAGATGACAGAGGCTTCCAGTTTCTCCATTTACCTTTGTTTTTGTAACCTAAATGCAGCATTTTCAAAGGATAATCAAATGGTGAAACGCACAATATGTTACTCTGAAGGGTGAACGATGATCAGTTCTTTTATTTTCAATGTGTGCATGAGATTCTGATTCTCACGTGGGTATTGAAAATGAAAGGATTTAATTGAGCTCCATGGTATGAAATGCACAAATAGTGTGTATCATTGGGAGGCCTTTGGGAATGTCATCACTGATCTGCTTTTGTGACATGTTATTCTCATCATTACCAGCCATGGAAACTTTGGGTAATTTTTGAAGGAAAGTGTTGTTAATAATAAAGAAAATTCACTTGAAGCTAGTGTAACATTAGTAATACTGATAGTCACAAATAAAAAATCAGTAAGCATGGGCCTCAAGTACTAGTGCAGATCTGCATTTTGAATATATGTTTTTTCTTTTGGTACTGAAAGACTGTATGAACTGAAAATCTGTTGAGAAGATCATATGATTTGAACGTTTGTTATCATTAGTTATTCAGTGAGAAAATAAATGTGGAAGGAACAGACACCTAAAAGAGAAAGAGTTTGAATAATTGTTGAATAGAGGATGTTGTTATAATATAACTAAGATCTTCATGCTAATAATTTACAGGGAAAGGTGTCTTTTGTAGATGATGCACATGTCTGTGAGTGAGTGAGTGTGTGTGTGTGCAATAATAATAATAATAATGAATACTTATATAGCGCCTTTTCTCGGCTAGAGGCCAAGCTCTAAGCGCTTTACAATCAACACTCGTTTACACAACGGGCTGCCTACCTGGGTAGTGCCGACTGAAGAGCTGCCAGCTGGCGCTTCATTCAGTCGTTTCCCGTGTCATCCAGTCAGTATCGCTCAATATCGATCACTCATTTTCCTTACTTCCTTCATTCTCTCCATTTCTCACGCAGGGTGCATGCTATGTGTAACGTGTCATCCATACCAACGGCCAAACTGGCCTACTCTTCCGAAAGTTGGTGATGGGATTTTACGTGTGTGCAAGATGTTATGCATGCGTTCACACACGGAACCTCGGTTTATAGTCTCATTCGAAGGACTGTATGGGGAATGGAGTCAGAACCAATGTTAACTCCGAGGGAAAAATCCCCCTGTACCGAAACGCCCCGGCGGAGGTTCGAACCCGCAACCCCAGGATCACCAAGATTACGAGTCAGGCGCTCTACCAACTGAGCTATTCCGGTGTGTGTGTGTGTGTGTGTGTAACCCAAGGCAATACTTTTTGTTGTTGACCACATTACAGTGATTGTCACAGATATTTTTTGTATGTGAAGTACAGGCTACTCTTCATATGGAGAGCAGATGCCATGATATGGCACATTATACTTTACCAGTTTCCTGCAAACGTTGTAAATTGTTGACTTACCAGTACAAATATCGTTACAGCATTTTGCTTAGGATGACTCCTTGTTTCCATGGGTTCTTTTATGTGCACAGTGTGTGTGTTGTACAAAGTAAAGTGTTCACTGGTCAGTCATCTTATCTGAAAGACTAGCACTCAGACCATGAAGTAAGATCTAGTGGAAAGAGGGAGAGCAAAGCCTGTCCAAGGCAAAACTCAAACCATGGACCAGGGATTTGCACAATTCTAGGATGAGTTTTCCACCAGTTACATTTGCGCGTGCACGCACACACACACACACACACACACACACACACACACATACATACCCCCCCCCCCCCCCCACACACACACACACACACATACATATATATACTAAGTTACCACTATCACCAGTGTGTGTGTGTGTGTGTCCTTGGTCCATGTCCTGGTATGTGTTCTTGTCCATGGTTTATATGTGCACGCGCACACGCGCGCGCACAGGCGCACACACATACACACACACACACAAACACACACACACACACACACACACACACACACTCTCTCTCTCTCTCTCTCTCTCTCTCTCTCTCTATCTCTCTCTCTCTCTCTCTCTCTCTCTCAGTCACACACACTAGTGGTAACTTTAGAGTGTGTGTATGTGCGTGTGTGTGTGTGTGTGTGTGTGTGTGTGAGACGTACACACACACACACACACACACACACACACACACACACACACACACACACACACACACACACACACACACACATAGAGGTAATAGTGGTAACCAAGGCATACATTTTATGCTGTCTACTTAACATGTTTGGGGTGCATGTGGAGTGCAGCCTATTGCTTTTCTTCCCTTTTGTTATCTTTGGTCCCCTCCCTCTCCTTTCCTTCATTTCCAGTCATTCTTTTCTTTCTTTCAATCTTTGTCTTATTCTTCCTTTTTTGTTTTTTTTTCCTGGTGAATTTCTTTTCAGCTTGGTTTACAGTTCTAGGATAGTGAGGTCAGCCCCCCCCCCCCCCCCATCCCCCCTGCAGCGCCATCCTGCTCTGCCACTGACTTCACACAAGCACCCCTGCCCCCCACCCCCCACCCCCCAGCGATCCCTACGCCCATCTCTCTAATTTGTTAGAACTTTTTCAGAAGTACATGTGTAAACACAGTGAGTCCATGTGTTCACCCTGTTTCAGGTTCCGTGCCATTTTCTGGGCGGTTACGAGATGTTGCATAACCAGTCCTAGCAGAACGATGAATAATGAGGATGAATAATGAGTTTGGACCGTTCTACTATTCCACACATCACCTACATGAACATGTCTCCGAATCAGTGGATGTAAACAGTCTTAAATCTGACTGATATTTTCTATCAGTGTTTTCAATATTAAAAAAAAATCACTGACATTTATGAAATTGTGGAGACATACAACTTATTATTTTCTGCACTAATGATAAAAGGTATGATAAAATGATATTATGTGCAAATGCAGTTAGTGAGTTACAAGTGTTCAGTTTGTAAGTTACATATCATTGTTGCTAAAGTGATTGAAAATAGGTACTGCTCACTGGAAATCGGAAGTGGATGTAGTCACGTATGTTAGGTCAAAATATCATGTCATGTTTGTTGATGATGCATATTTGGAATGCCGCAGTGACATATTGGTGAAGGAAAGGAGAACTGATACACAAGTAGATTCTCTGGCATGAACCGAACTGGCATGAACTTTTCACCCCATATTTACCAGAAGAGAGAGCAGGGCAGAGTAATGAATATTTGGCAAGAACCACTCTTCCTGAAGATGTTCACTGGATAATGGCCAGATAGAATAGATGTTCAAGGTCAGACGCTTGGGACACTCAAGATTCTGATGCTGTTGCTAGTAATGAGAGAGGGGGGAGGGCTGGGGAGGTTTAATGGAGGAGGTGTGGAAGAGTAGGTCGGGAGGAGAGGCGAAAGGGAGGAAAGAGGAAGGGATGGTGGTGAAGGTGGTTGAAGGAGAGGTAAAGTGAAAACTTGTGATTTCATGTGCTGCTGCATCGCCGACTGAGCGCATTCTGTGACCGTCATCAGGAACCACTATAATTACAAGACTGGCCTAACCTGAGACATGAGCTTGCTAGTAGGACCCTTGTTACTTCCTTTATTTTCTTCTGTAGGAAGCAGCCCAGAGCTGTGGCGTGTTTCATCAGGAGCTTGATAGTGATCATACTGCAGAAGAAGTTGTTGAAATTGAATCTGTATGTCTTCTCTCTCTCTCTCCTCTCTCTCTCTCTCTCTCCTCTCTCTCTCTCTCCCCTCTCCCCCCCCCCCCCCCCCTGTTTGTCCCATCCACCCTTTATCCTTCAGGCTCTTATTCATCATTTATGAATTAAACAGACCTTGCCTGTGTTGTTAACGTTTAGAAATGTCTTACAGGCAGGGCGCTAAGAGGACAGCCTTGCACACAATCAGCCCTCTAGTCCAACGCCATGAAATGAACTCACTGACCTGGCGCTGACTTGCAAGGATACTGCCTACCCCCCCCCCCCCCCCCCCCCTTCGCTTTCCTCCTTCCTCCCCACCTTGCCCGTCCTGTTCCCCAGACTTCTTCCCCTCCTTCCCCTTTGAGAAAAGAAACTCATGAAAAGATATTTTTGTCAGTGGAAAAACCTGACAAGCAGAAACAGATCAAATGAACGGTAGTGAGGTATGTGTTGTTTCAGTGCAAGCGGGGAGTGCTGAGCATTCAGGATGGGCAGAGCAAGGTGCATACTGTACAGCTGGTGCTCTACAAACGACGCTTTGCTGATCCAGAAAGAGGAGTGGGTCAACGTGCCTCTGGACGACGAGGATGAGGTCTTCCTCAACATGGTCAGTGCTGCCTCATAGTATTAAGGGCTCTGATCAGCAGAACCCCTTCCTTTCATCATCATGTCTAGTGGGAATGGTTTGGATGGAAGGTTGGATGGGATGGGATTTAAACTTTTTTTGTCTTTCAACATGCTGGCTGCAGCCCTTTTTCTTCTCCCTTTCTTTACTGTTGTCCGTTGGTTTTGTGCTGTTTTTCGTTCAGCCTTTGTTCTAAAAGTCTGCATATCATTTTTCTCTTGTTGCAATTTGTAATATGCTAGCCCTAATGACAAGTGGTGAGAGTTTATTACTGGAACAGGTAGTAGCTGTCCATTCTTCATTGCTGTAATGATGATAAAGCTTTTTATATATTTTTTGTCATGCTAAACTCTTTAAATGAAGTTTTTTTTGCTTTCAAAATGTCATTGGGAAAAAACTATGCGGATTGGCTAGTTCTCTCAGCAGAGCCTAGTTTTGTGTGTCTTCAGGATTTTATTATTAACATTGCTGTGTTTTGAATTGTTTTTCTTTAGATCTGAGTATGTCTGGGGTTTTCCCCCATAAAAGGAGAGGCCTTTGAAAGGGAAAAAAAAGGGGGGGGGGGGGGGATATGGTGATAACTCTTAGGGGGTCTGTGTGGTCAGCTTGACTCTGATAGAAGTGAAACTAAAACAGGTGTGAGAGGGGTTCTGGACAGTGAGTTATGAAATCTGTCTCAAAATGATGAGTATCTCTCTGGCCAGATATTTCATTAATTGTGTGTGTGTATATGGGAAGGGGAGAGGGGGGGGGGGGGGGGGGGAGGAGGAGAAGGAGAAAGAGCGACAAAAAGAAGTGTGTGTTTACTTGTATGCACATACACGTTGTTTTGATATGTCTGTTAAGGAATTAGAATTGATGTTCAATGGTTTTATGTTGAAAAAGTTGTTCTTTTCTTCCATAAAATTGATGCTTATTCTAATACCGTCACACAGACAGTAAAGTCTTTCAGTACCATCCACTCCCAGGATTCTTTAATCTGCCTCTGGAAACCACAAACTGTGTTGTGCTGATTACACCTTTTGTTTGCCTCTTATACATTAGTTTAAATGTGGAAAACGTTAAGGGGTGTGCGTACCTTGCAATGATGCACGCAGCATTAAACATTAGTTAGACGCTCAAAGGGACAGACATTTTACTGTTGATTCAATGAACTTTTTGTTCTCAGATGTTCCTCTTGACATGATTTTACTTTTTATAATTTCTAAGAGGAAATCCATATCTTTCTGTTGCTGTGACTAAAATATGGTTGGTGATAAACATTGTTTTCAAAATTGTCTTCTAGTTGCAGGACATGACGTAATTTTGAATCTTAGCAAGTATACAGTCAAAGGCTCCGACATTTTACTGCAGATTCCATAAAGACTTTCTTCTGAGATGTTCCACCTGATATGAGTTTTATTTTTATTTTTGCTCGAAAAGCATAGTTTTCTTCTGGTCTTTGTGAAACATGGTTGGTTATAAAGATTGTTTTGAAATTTGTCTTTAAGTTGCTAGACATGACTTAATTTTAAAATAGAATTTCAGCATTTCATGATTGCATGTAGGTCTCATTTTAACTTGATTTGTAGCTGGGATGTGATCCTTGGTGGTTTGCTGGGCTGCGGTATATACATCATAAAACAAGAGCAGAGGTGAACATTTGAATTGAAGTTTCCGATTGTAGAATTGGATTCATTCATGGATTAGTGACTTTTAGTTTCCCATCATGGAAGTTGATTAGTTCGCGGATCAGTGACTTTTCGTTTCCCATCATGAAGTTGATTGATTCGCAGATGAGTGACTTTTAGTTTCCCATCAAGGAAGTAGTTGATTAGTTTGTGCGTTAGTGACTTTGAGTTGCCCATCGTAGAAGTTGATGAGCTCGCTAATTAGCAACTTTTAGCTTCCCTTCATAGAAGTTGATTAGTTTGCGGATTAGGGACTTTTAGTTTCCCATCATTGAAGTTGATTAGTTTGTGGATTAGTGATTTTTAGTTTCCCATCATGGAAGTTGATGAGTTCGCTAATTAATAACTTTTAGCTTCCCATCATAGAAGTTGATTAGTTCATGGATTAGTGACTTTTAGCTTCCCATCATAGAAGTTGATTAGTTCATTGATTAGTGACTTTTAGCTTCCCATCATAGAAGTTGATTAGTTCATGGATTAGAAATACAATGGAACCTCCCCATTACAATGTCAAGGAAACCTTTCAAATGTAAGTCTTTAACTCGTACTTGCTGACTCCCTTGAGGATGAAAAAAGAAATTTTATGATGTTATTTTCCACTATTCCTGAAAGTGCACATTTGTTTGAGATTTTCTGACTGGAGTAACACAATTTCATGTCACAAGATGTGTCAGAATTAAAATCTACATTGAAAAAAAAATCATTTGATTTTGTTTTTCTGTTCATCATCAACGTAAAGATCTCTTATGTTTGCCTTCTTAGATTTGATTGACTCTTTGACTTCATTTGTTGTGTGTATAATAGAGTATGCATACAAGTGTGTGCATTCATGTGTGGTGTGTGTGTTTGTGTTTGTGCAAGATTCGTGTTTGTGGACACACCCACTCATGTGCTTATTTTTTAGAGTTTGGATATGTCTTGATTTTAAAAAAAAAATCTGTTTAAAACCCTTTGTATGCTTTTTATGAACTTTTTTGGGGTGACATTTTCATTGCGAATAAGTCATTTAAAATCTTCATCTTCATATTCTTTTTTTTTTTTTTTACAGCTGTGCATATATGATCCTTTGTGATGAGTTACCAAGTTCAGAACTATTTTATACAGGTATCTCAGCCCCCCAAAATACCAACCAATTCACTGGAAATGGACTGTTTGGGATCATTGACATCATAAAATTCAGCTTTAAAGCAACAAAGAAATGTTTTTCTGTTTACTACTTTTTCATTAACAGAAAAAAAAAATTCACTGAATTTTTTTCACTTAATTAAAAATATGTCATTCTCATTGAAGTATTCAAGATTTGTGCAAGAATAGATTGTTCATGCACACATTTTCCTGGCCGCTATCGAATGTGTATAAAATTACATTCATTTACCGTTAAAATGATGTATCACACTGTGTGGTTATTGCATGGTGATTGTGTTCTGTTCATTCAAGAATTGTGCTACTAACATTAAACTTCAGTAAATGTCTAAAGTACTAGAACTGGTAAGAGTGCATGCAAAAGATTGAGAACTGAGAACAGATGTGTTCTACACAGAGATTTCCAAACAAACAAGAATAATGACATATCAGAGAGAGCTTTAAGTGCATGTGGGTTAATACAGGAATGTCCTCATTGGATGGTTTCACTTGAAGATCGTTGACGCCCCATTCTCGTGGACTGCTTCATGATGACTGAATTTTGACGGCTCCCTGTGGACTGCCGGTGCTTAGACTGAGAATGGATGAGGCTGGGTGTAGTTATGTAAGAGGGAGTCAGAATGCAGAGTATGAGAGTAATGCCAGCAAGAGGGCATGGAAACGAGACGGCATAAACAAAAATGTAACAAACAGAGCAGCTGGACTCCATGGCAAAGGAGACAGCAAACTGGGAAAACCCGTGTGCTTTGTGTCCAAGGTGCGAGAGGTGGAGATTGAGCGAGAAGGGTCGACTGGTCTGGGGCTGTGTGTGAAGGGAGGGGCAGAGCACCGTCTTCCTGTTCTCATTTCCCGCATCATCAGCAACCAGGCTGCTGACCGATGCAAACAGCTGCGGTGGGAGACGCCATCTTGAGGGTGAGTTACAGATTTGGAAGATCAACCAGTGGTTTCATGGCTTTCTTGGTGTGGTTGATTCTTTTTCTTTTTTTAAAAAGTTAGATGGGAAATTGAATGCCTTGTGTGATCATCCTACAGGCTTTGTCATGATGATGATGATGATGATGATAGTAGTGACATTTGCCAGTGATAGAGATAAAGACAGAGTAGGTTTAAGGCAATTTTCAGGCTTTAGTATAGTATATTTCCGCTGAAGGAAAGAAAGAAAGTAAACATATTCCAAAGACAGAGTAGGTTAAGGCAATTTTAGGCTTTAGTATAGTATATTTCTGTTGAAGGAAAGAAAGTAAGTAAACATATTCCAGAGTAGTAGAGTCTTGAACTGTATCAAATGAAAGAAAATGATGCACATCTTTTCACTGCTCTTTTGCTGAAATTGCAACGTGTGTTGTGTGCATGTGCATGTGCATGTGTGCATGCGTGCAAGCGTGCGTGCTGAAAAGGGAAAGAAATGGGTGATTTTGTCTTTAAGAAAAGACACTGCATGTTGTGTTGAGTTTTCATGTTTGTTTTTGTTTTGTTGTTGTTGTGTTGTCCGGACATGGTGTATGAGATGTGTCTGGTTGCAGGTGAACGGCATCAATGTAGAAACATGTACACATGATGAGGTGGTGACACTGCTGAAGCAGGCGGAGGGTAGCATGGTCACTCTGGCTGTCCGGCACTTCCGACCGGCTTCACATTTCTTAAATAAAAGTTAGTATTACCTGCTGCATGTCACCTATATATGCATGTGTGTGGTGTGTGTGTGTTGTGTGTGTGGAATAGATCTTCATTTGACTTATTCATGTGTAGTTTCACATTTTGGTATTCGTGTATAGTTTCACAGTCTGGTATTCATGTATAGTTTCACAGTCTGGTATTCATGTATAGTTTCACAGTCTGGTATTCATGTATAGTTTCACAGTCTGGTATTCATGTATGGTTTCACAGTCTGGTATTCATGTATAGTTTCACATTTTGGTATCAGCCTGAAGGATGCTGCTGTAAGACTGGTTACCCTGTTTTCATGGGGGGGGGGGGGGGGGGGGGGGGGGGGGCAAATTACTCTGAGCAAAACGTTCTGTACCTTCTGCTTTTAGAGCTCTTGATGGACCAGAAAATGATATTACTGGGTGGGGGGGGGGGGGGGGGGGAGCCCAAATTACTCTGAGCAAAACGTTCTGTACCTTCTGCCTTTAGAAATCACAAAAATTCATGAGTCTGAACTGCACCAATGTTTTAATAAGGATCTGGTCATGCATGTGGTGTGATGTGCATGGGTCTGTGTGTGTATTTCTGATGTGTTAGATTGACCATTGCCGTAATTTTCCTGCACTCGACATCCACACCAATTTGCCACATTTGGACCACCCAAGTCAGTACCACCCAATTTTAGGTTGACCCCAGTCATATACATACAGTCTGCACAAACGTGTGAGTCAGTACTGTTGATATAATGGCAGCTTTCATATGTTGTGCACCAAACTTGAAATAGTGTGAAGCTTGAAAAATGTTGATGTGTATGTAAGTGGGTAAGCACAATAGCTGGCCACGGCCAGTGAAATGTAAACATTTAAAAATAAAACGGGTGGTATCAAAAACCATTAAGATTTTCACAGGGACCATCTGGTTGATATAATTGCCCTGGTGTCTTATGTTCAGGGAATTCAAAGTGTTTTATTTTTCCATATTCAGTTGTGCTAAAAATCTGACATAAATAAGATACTTTTCACTGCTGTTAACTGTATCAGTGTCTGTTGAAATGGTGACACACACTTTTCTGTTGTGGGGTGGGGAAGAGAGTGGGTGGGGTGACGGGACGTGTGTCTTTGTTTAATCCGTGTGCCAGCCTGCTGAAGTCCCCTCTCGCTGAATGTCAGTCTGCTTACCTGCAGTTCACTGTAAGGCTAGGCTGTCAGGACATTCAGCTGTCAAATGGGTAGACCATAGCTTCACTGTAAGGCTAGGCTGTCAGGACAATTTAGCTGTCAAATGGGCAGACCAAAGCTTCACTGTAAGGCTAGGCTGTCAGGACAATCAACTGTCAAATGGGCAGACCATAGCTTCACTGTAAGGCTAGGCTGTCAGGACAATCAGCTGTCAAATGGGCAGACCATAGCTTCACTGTAAGGCTAGGCTGTCAGGACAATTCAACTGTCAAATGGGCAGACCATAGCTTCACTGTAAGGCTAGGCTGTCAGGACAATCAACTGTCAAATGGGCAGACCATAGCTTCACTGTAAGGCTAGGCTGTCAGTACAATCAGCTGTCAAATGGGCAGACCAGCGCATGCAGTTTCAGTGCTCCTTATCCACAGTAACTAGAAATACTTGTTCTAAAACACACCATGCTTTAAAAACTCATTTATTTGAAGAGATGTTTTGAAACGGCAGGGGAAGTTTGATTCTAAGAGCGTAGTGTCAGGTTTGGTCAACAAAGTGCAGTGAGAATGCAGGATGTGCACATGTATGAATTGATATATCAATAACAAGTCAGGCACACACTTTTTTTTTTTTTTAATTTCAAGTGCAAAAAATTCATGTACTGTCTTATATTAAAGAATGGTTTAAGCATTAGTGGAAAAGAACTGCAGAACAATTATAGCATCACAGGTCTTTTTTTTTCTTTTTTTTTTCTCAAACACACTGCACACACTTTCAAGTTTTCCTTCTACTGAAGTATCTAAAGAAGAAAGAATTGGGTCTTTTTTCGTAAATTTTCTCAGAACTTCTGTTGACTTCTGTTAACGGGGAGTCATTCACTAGCTGATCAGAGAGGGTCATATTCATCTAGCTTGTTGAGCTCAACCCCGTTTGCACATTAAGACATTTCACTTTTTTGTATGAATTGTCAGAGGCTGCCAGAATTGTGCGTATTACACATAGTGAAATCAAAAGATAATGTAACCTCAAAGAGGAGGTAGGCCAAAGCATTGAAGCATCAAAGAGGTAGTAAGCTAGCTTTATGAAATTCTTTCTGATGCATTTTTAACACAGCTGGTTGAGCGTGAACTTCAAAAACTTCAACGCAGGTCTCTTTAACAGCAAACACAGGAACTGCTCATGGTGATGCTTTCCATACAAGGAAAGAGGAAAAAAGAGAAGCCAAATGAAGAAACACCATTGCCTCCTGGCAAGATGTCGCTAGCCGCGTCTTCCCCCAATATACATTTGCAGTGTAGTTTGGTATCACGGTGCTCCTGGCAAGATGTCGCTAGCCGCCGTCTTCCCCCACTATACATCTTTGCAGTGTGTTGGTATCACGGTGCTCCTGGCAAGATGTCGCTAGCCGCCGTCTTCCCACTATACATCTTTGCAGTGTAGTTTGGTATCACGGTGCTCCTTGCTCCTCCGCATTCCCTCCATTCTCTGTCCCCTTCCCTCTTCTCCAGCTCGCAAATTTTGAGGCGTGTGACTTTATCCTCGAAAAGTAGCTTCAGCCTTTGAGATTGGGAACTGGGGGGGTAGAAGTACTTTTGATGTACATCCTTTCAAATCCCATAGGTGTGACACAGTGATTTGAGCATGAAAAATTTGAGATTTTCAGCATGGTGTGAGAGCCATTCATTTAATACAAACTAACTGAATTAAACCTGTCTTTGAAGACCTGACATGAGGAATAAGGGAACGTTACTTTGAATAAGGGTTAAAACCTTTTAGACCACACCTGACGGTTAGTGAGGTCTTTCATAAGGTGATGTTAGGTTTTACAGTAGGAATCTCAACAAGTAAGCTGTTTCATTCTCCTTTTCATCTCAAATAAAAAATGAAAAACAAAACGTATGAAGCTATTTATACAAGGAGTGGTTTTGAAACTGACAAAACTATCTCCTCAACAGGATTTTTTTTTCTTTTCATTTCCCCCATGAACAGCAAACTCAGGTCATTGTTTGAGTATCCTAAGTGTGGGTTAATCAAATTTCAGGTTAACCTAATGCTGCTATAGGAACTGTTGGTTCTGTTTTTGTTAACATTTCCGTGTGTCTGTTTCTTAGTAAAATGTGTTCAGGACTGTGGGCAATAGCATTTATTGAGCTGATATGATTTTGTGTCCTTTTTTTCATAGACCGTAGTGTCTGTAGTTAAGTATGTTGACTATTATCTTTAGCTCATGCTCTAGACCATGAACTGCCTTTACCTGATGTTGTATTCTAAAGATGTTGTTTAGCTTATGTTTTGGATATAGAATACATTTAACTGAAGCTGTACGCTATGTAGTGTCTTTAGCTGATGCTGTAAAGTGGAAAGTTTTTAGCTCACGTGTAATACTGTTAAGCATTTCTAGCTGATGTAGACCGTCAAATGTCTTTAGCCGATATAGACTGTCTTTAGCAGATTACAAAGTGCCTGATATTATAGGTTATGAAGTGTCTTTAACTGATGTGATAGATTATTAAGTGTCTTTACCAGATGTCATACATTATAAAGTGTTTTTAACTGATGTTGAAGACTCTCAAATGCCTTAAGCTGATGCTGTAGACTATAAGATGTGTAAGAC
This sequence comes from Conus ventricosus, assembly GCA_018398815.1. Taxonomy (NCBI): domain Eukaryota; kingdom Metazoa; phylum Mollusca; class Gastropoda; order Neogastropoda; family Conidae; genus Conus; species Conus ventricosus. The sequence continues at coordinate 3,596,050 of CM031622.1, forward strand.
TGTGTAGTGTCTTTAGCTGATGATGCTAATTATAGGGTGTCTGTGGCAGGTACTATAGTCTATAAAGTGTTCTTAGTTTATTTTTGAGACTGTGGAATACCTTTAGCTGACTGATGTTGTAGGCTATAAAGTATCTTTAGCTGACATTGTAGAGTAGTAGCTTTAGCTGATGTAGACAGTAGAATATCTTTGTCAGAGGATTTACACTGTGGAGTTCTTGAGTTGATGTTGTAAACTGTAGTGTAACTTTAGTTGATGTTGTGACTGTGTCTTAGACGTCTTCAACGATGTGACAATAGTTGATTAGAACATGTTTAGGTGTTGTTGATAGGACTACAGGAGTGTTTTAGAGCTGATGTTATAGAATGCATAAGATGTTGTCTATATGGTGTAGTTCGAGAGTACAATGTGTCCTCTGGCTGACGTTATTGAAGGATCTGAGTGTCTTTAGTTGATCTTCAGACTATGTGTTACCTGATTGTGTAGACTGTAGAGTCTTTACAGTATCATCAAAAAGATGGCTCTTGTATTGTTTTGAATGTCCATGTGTCTACAACTCTGTGAAGTATCATTCTTATTCAAGCTATACCGATGTGTTAGGGTCATTGCAGGGCATTTGAGATCAAAGGTTTTAGCTGATTGATTTTCATATATGAGAGGACATAATCACTTTTGATAACATTCTTATGGGTCATGGACATAGTCTTAAGGAATGTGTGGGAAACTAGTAATGGCCAGTTGTTGTCATTATGTGCTTGACATCAGGTTAATAAGATAAGTGTTGCTTATAGCCCAGCGACGCAAGGCCACTTCGGCTTTCACACGTTAAATAACTCACCAGTCTTTGAAAAAAAACAAAAAAAAACAAACAAAAAAACACCTTATTATACATCTCAGTAAATACTGGTCTAGAACACGTACAGACTTCGTTAAAAACTTTTTCCGTAAAATCTTAAATCAGATGAAATGTTATCTCTCTCAAAACTCGAATCGTCTGGCGGGACATCAGGTTCATCATTAATGTAAGTATTAGTATCTGTTAAAGAGACATGGTTCTTATCTGCATACTTAGTACAAATAGGTTTTGTTGATTGCTCGGGAACCAAAAAAAAAAAACGTAAGAGATGAGAAAAGAAAAAAATCACTGTTATCTGGGTCTGCTAAAGATTTGAATAGAACTGATATTAAAACATTGCTGATTTATATCTTTGAAAAGAAGTTTTATTGGCTCATTATTATTTTGGGGGGGGGGGGAGGGGCTAGCCAGCTGTTCCTAAACCAAAGTCTTTTAAAGTTCCAATTGCTGGTCAAAGGCTTTTAAAGTTCCTAAATTGGACTACCATTATATGAAATGTAATATGTGATATTGCTTTTAAAAAAATTTTTTTTTTTTACAAACCAACAAAGTAGTCATCTGCATTATATTCTCTCCTCAACTTCTCTTACCCACACATTTTAACATCATAAGTTGAACATTCACATGGACACTTAGTTTAAATTGTTACGAGAAAAAAGTATGCTTGTCTTGCAGTATATGTTGCAATCATGTTTGTAACCAATTGGCTTCAAAACTAATATTGCCGTGAAGACGATTTTGAATTTCACCTCAGGGTTTTTTCTGGTTCCCGACATATAAGCATAATATTTATGATCCTGGGTAAACTGAAATGTTTGTTACAATAGCGATGTACATTTCAGACAAGAAATATTTCTTCCATATGTTCAGTTTAATTCAGTTTAATTATAAAGAAAAAAAAAAAACACATGGTTTTATGAAGTACTGCTGTATCATTCACTAATGGGACATTTCTGTACGTAGGGACAGAAATGTTAACTGATTTTAACATATGTTTCAGTCATATCTTTTTATAGTTCTGAGTTGTGGTGTTTTGTGTTTCTGCACACAAAACAATACATGTGTGTGAAGGGTCATTTTAACCCTATTTTCTATATAATGTGTGTGAAGGGTCATTTTAACCCCATTATTCTATCATACATGTGTGTGAGGGTCATTTTACCATTTTCTATCATACATGTGTGTGTGTAAGGGTCATTTTAACCCATTTTCTATCATACTGTGTGTGAAGGGTCATTTACCCATTATTCATCATGATGTGTGTGAAAGGTGTCATTTTAACCCTATTTTTCAAGGGTGTAGCATGTTCTGAAAAGTTGTGTTTTACAGATTAAGAGAAAGTGTTTGTGTGTGTGGTGTCTTATGTATGTGTTGTGTGTGTGTGTGTGTGTGTGTGTGTGTGTGTGTGTGTGTGTGTGTGTGTGATATGCAATTTCCATGTGGAGTATTGATCATTATTGAGAATGAATGTTCAGTGATGACGAGACCATATATGTCTTCAGCGATGTTGTAGACTATAGTGTCTTCAGCTGATGTTGTAGACTACAGTGTTCAGCTGATGTTGTAGATACAGTGTTCAGCTGATGTTGTAGACTACAGTGTTCAGCTGATGTTGTAGACTATAGTGTTCAGCTGATGTTGTAGATACAGTGTTCAGCTGATGTTGTAGACTATAGTGTCTTCAGCTGAAGTTATATAGTGTCTTCAGCTGATGTTGTAGACTAAGTGTGTTCAGCTGATGTTGTAGACTATAGTGTTCAGCTGATGTTGTAGACTATAGTGTTCAGCTGATGTTGTAGACTATAGTGTTCAGCTGATGTTGTAGAGTATAGTGTCCAGCTGATGTTGTAGACTATAGTGTCTTCAGCTGATGTTGTAGACTATAGTGTTCAGCTGATGTTGTAGACTGTAGTGTCTTCAGCTGATGTTGTAGACTGTAGTGTCTTCAGCTGATGTTGTAGACTTAGTGTTCAGCTGATGTTGTAGAGTATAGTGTCTTCAGCTGATGTTGTAGAGTATAGTGTCTTCAGCTGATGTTGTAGAGTATAGTGTCTTCAGCTGATGTTGTAGACTATAGTGTCTTCAGCTGATGTTGTAGAGTATAGTGTCTTCAGCTGATGTTGTAGTATAGTGTTCAGCTGATGTTGTAGACTACAGTGTTCAGCTGATGTTGTAGACTATAGTGTTCAGCTGATGTTGTAGACTATAGTGTTCAGCTGATGTTGTAGACTATAGTGTCTTCAGCTGATGTTGTAGGCTATAGACAGTATCTAAGCTGAGGATCTAGACTATAAAGTGTCTTTAGTTGATGGTATATTGGTTTGTTTCTTGCTGCTATGGAATAATGGTGCAGAAAAAGCAAAGCAAAAAGGTGAGATGTTGCGAATGGTGAGAACATTAGTTGTTTGAAGGTGTTTAGGTTTTTGAGGGGGGGGCGAGTGTTGTGTGTGTGTGTGGTGTGTTGTGTGTGTGTGTGTGTGTGTGTGTGTATAAGATACATTGTATTCATTTAATGATACAGACATATTTTATAGTGGTTAATTTTCATAATTTTTCTTTTTTTTCCCCTCCTTTCTTACAAGTTACACTATGTCACTACACAATTGCAAACTCACAAAGAAAAGTACCATCATTTTAGTGTGTATGGGAAGGGGAGGGGAGATGAAAGAGGAGAAGGTGGTCAGTGTGTGTGTGTGTGTGTGTGTGTGTGTGTGTGTGTGTGTGTGTGTGTTTGTGAAGTCAGTGGTGTTTTAAGCATACACATTTTTTGTTTATAGAAACAAATGGAAGTTGGTGCTATGGAGTATGATGAAATGGAAGATTCTTCCCTGCCTTGGCTTAAGGCTGTGTCAGGCTAATTGACATAGGCTAGAACACCAAGGCTACATCAAAATGTTGTTATGCTCTGCATAGTTATGCGGGGATTGTCTTCAGTTGTGACAAGCTCCTAGCATAACATTATCAGTCTCTAAAATCCCCGAAGTCGGAGGGTGGCTCCCCATGTGGCGGGGTAATCAAAAACGGTCACACACGTAATGTTCTCATCCCCAGCTGATGCATTTGTGCCATGGTGTTCAAGTACTTCGGCTGTTTGGATGATCCCTGGAGTCTTTTAGCCAGGGTACGACAACAACAACAAGATTCTTCCACATTGATGATCATTGAATTCTGCAAGAAATAGAAAGGAAGTTGAGGCAGAAGAGTTCTAACAAGATTCATGTATTGACAAAGGCAGTTTTGAAGAAAAGTTGAGACAAGAAGTTATAAGAAGGCTCGGATATTGATAAAGGCAATTACTGCTTAAAAAACACCACAAGACCATGAAAGTGACCCAGAAGGTTTGTGCCTCTGGCCAAGTTGAAGATTGAAGCGTGGCAACTAGCTTCACAGCAAACATGCCGACTTTTGACAGACGGACCGGACTGAGACTTGCCTCAGGAGGTGGACTGGTGGGACACTTTCTCAGACACACTTCCTGTCTGGATTTGCTGCATCAATTTTTGCTGCGCAACTTTTGCTCATTGAACTTTGCTTGCTGACAAAATGAATTAGAAATGCACGTGCTGACTTGACCATTGCGAAGTTTGGTCAGTCTCATTCATACTGGCCGCCAACAGTCTTCTTTACTTCCAGTGAGTGAATGTGGTACCAGCATCCTGAAATAGCCTGAACACTTCATTGGGGAATACAGCTTGGCTAAGCTAGTAGGTGATGGAAAACCAGTATTTGGTTTGCAGGTACAGTCAGTAGCGTTTGTATTGGCGCTTGCAGTAATGTCATCTGTGAATGTAACAAAGACAAAAGAATCTCACAGCCCCCCAAATTACAGTGTTTAAATCTCTCAGTGCCAGTAATGTCATCTGTGAATGTAACAAAGACCAAAGAATCTCACAGCCCCCCAATTACGGTGTTTAAATCTTCAGTGCCAGTAATGTCATCTGTGAATGTAACAAAGACCAAAGAATCTCACAGCCCCCACAAATTACAGTGTTTAAATCTCTCAGGCCGGCTGTTATGCAGGTCAGCGTTTCCTTGCACTGTCTGGCTGCACGGATCACTGTCTTAGAAGGAATGTAACCATGCCTTCATACATGAGGGCCACACTTTCATACCTTTCTGTGTTAATAAAGGAAAATGCTTGAGATACTCGGGGATTGCACTTCTTCACAAATTTTTGGGTTTCTGCAAACTTGGAAAATGAAACTCTGTGGAAATAGAAAAGAAATACTTCATGAAAAAAAAGAATTGGTGGGGGAGGAGAAGGAAGGTGGGGGAGAAGAAGGACGGGGTGGAGATGGAGGGGAAGGGGGAATCGCAGTGGAGTGCTGGTTGCCGTTTTGGCATGCTAGCACACAACAATGATGTAATGAAATATTATATAAACTTCTTCGCAAGAGCAGGCAGTCGCCATTTTGTCTACTCACTTACAGGCCTAGTGATGTCCTCTGTGACATCAGCAGCAAGACGTTGTGAAAAAGAAGGAGATAAACAGAAGCAGTATGAGTGAATGGCCCCGATTGTGGCTGGACCAAAACATGGATGATGAAACTCTAGATGCTTGAACTTGCGTCAGATCGTATCATTTCAAAAAGCAAGGGTGTTTTTTTTCTTCTTTTGGTTGTTGTTGACAGGGTGAACTTGGGGAGGGCATAGCCACCGGGATCCATAATTTTCGGGGATTTTTATTTTTCCTCAGTGGGAGCCCTGATCACTTAAAAAAGAAGAGAGAGAGGAGAGAGAGAGGGTCATTATCAGTTTCTGTTTTTTTTTCATGGTGAAGACCAAAAGTTTACAGGCAGCAGTGTTGGTACTGAACTTTGTGGTGCATTAGTTGCTTCATTAGTGATGGAAAAGCTTTGGGAGGAATTTGTTTCAATCAATGCACATATTTTATTATAGAAAAGCTTGGGAGGAATTTGTTTCAGTCAATGCACATGATTTAGAAAATAAAATACGTACAGCCTGGTATTTGTTTTGTGTTATTTCTGAAAGTTTTTTCAGTTTTTAATTGCCATCATTTGCGTTAGGTGGTACAGTGTGATGTATAGCAAGAATCTGTATCTTTCAGCCAATCAGCAAAGAGAAGAAATTGAACAATGCTGTTCTTCTGCTCCTGTATCCACTATCACTGCCACCACCCCACCACTGCTGAAACTCCTGTAGATGAGTCTGGGGACGAGGTGGGTGTTCTACACAGGTACATTGTAATCTACAGGGTGTCGTATGTTAAATCCTCAAAGTTGATACAGGTTTATTATGCCTAACATGTAGCGTTGCAGTCAGGTATGTGTTTGTGGTGTCTGCTTGAATGCAGGGGGTTATTTTGTTTCTGGCATCCTTTGTCTTGGGGGACAACGGGAACTATGCCTTGGTCACCAGGTCCAGATACATGCCTGCTGTGGTGGTGCGGCCCAGTTCTGGAATGGCACACCTTGCTGCGGCTGCAACAGGTGAACGCCGCATTGGACTGTGATGATGCTGATGCTTCTCTGTGGTTCCTGTCCCGTGTGGTCCTCAGTGTGCCAGCCCAGAGGGCCTGGTGTCATTGCTGAGATCAGCTGCAAGAACACTGTTCAGGCCCAGGGTCGCTCCCCCTTCCCTGGTCCGGCCTCATGACATACGCCTTCCCTCCCTTGCCAGTCCTCCACAGGGTGAGCAGGAAGGCGAGACTGGGAAGACCCAGGCTCGGCTTCATCGCCCCGTGGTGGCCGAACCAGTCCTGGTTCCGGACCTCTAGTCCCTCCTCCATGTTCCCCCCCTCCGGTGGGCACCCGTGGGGACATGCTCAGATGCCCCGCCAGCTCTCACGGTGGCTATGCCTCCCCTATTGCGAGCATCTGCCCCTCACTCACAGACGGACAAATCCCAGTCCGTCCAAGACATACCTGCTGGGGCTGGGGCCTCGCAAGATCTTTGGATTAGCGACTTTGCACAGAGCCAGCACTGAGCCTCTCTATTACTGATGGGAGAGATGGCCTCCTGGTGCTCATACAACTCTGTTCCCCATCTGGCCCTTCCAGTATCCAGATAGGCACCTTCCTATCTCACCCCTTTTCGTTAAGGCTCTCGGCTGGCTCCACTCGGGGCTACTGGGAACGCTCGCGCCCCAGGCGCTCCTCCCAGTCCCATCTCTTGATGGCTTTCCAAGACGGTCAGATCGTCCTACGCCCAGGCGTATAAGGATCTCCCTGTCTTATCTCCCTGGGCCCATGAGGTCAGGGCGCTGGCCACTTCCACAGCGATCCAGCACTCTGTCCTCTTGCGCCACTCCTGGAGGCAGCCTACTGGTGTGTGGAAAATCCCTTCATTAACTTTTATTTCAGGGATGTCCGCATGACCAGGGCTGATGGTTCTATGGACTTCTTTTGCGGCTAACGCAGCCATATCTATTCCTCTGCTAAACCCAAGAACCATTAGGGCACTAAGTCCTCCTCCAATTCCTTTAAATTCTGCTATGGTCTGACATGGTAAAGTATATGACGCCAAAATGGGGAGTTTGTATTATACTCCCTGTTTGGCTAGTATACTTACTATGTCAGACTCTAATGCCCTCCCTGCCTTCCCCGCTAGCGCTATGGTTCTCGGGTTACCTTGCGCACAGGCCTCGTTGAATGAGGAACAGGAAGTTTACACTGGCTTCTTCCCTGACGGAAGTAGGGTGGGCGTCACGTGATGGTCTTATTACTGCATTATCCACAAAAAAATTCGGCCTGGCAGAGCTAACTAACTGCCGTGGAATGTTATGGTCTGACATGGTAGTATACTAGCCAAACAGGGAGTATAATACAGACTCCCCATTTTTGTCAGAAAATCTTGCATGGATGTCGTTTGAGGTGAATGCATCGAGCTTCGTGTAACAAATGTTTGTGACTGACACTTGTGATGTCTCACTTGCATTGCCGAGACGTGGCACACCACACCGACTCGCCAGACTTGGGTCACTTGAAGCGTGGTTGCCATCTTTGTCATTCAAGTTTCTGCTTCAATACATCAGCTGACTTTGTCAACTCATACATCTGAGTAGCTAAGATATTTACAGTCACATTAAATGTTCTGTCACTGGCGCTTTTTGTTGCTGGTCACACACTATACATTTTGAATCAAGCATATTGAAATTTACTGGATTCATTTTCAACGCAATGGCTGCTTCAAAAGGAGCCACTTCTCTGGTTTGAATACTATGTTTTCACATTTAACTCTTCCCAGACAACCAGTATGGTAATAGAAAGGAGACGGACTCTTTGACAGACAGAACAGGATGGATCAATAGTAGGCAAGTAGATAGGCAGAATGGAGTGAATTAGCAGGTAAAATGAGAAGGGGAGAGAATATGCCTTTGACTGATTGGTCCTTCTGGTCACCTTGTGGAGCGAAGGTCCACAACTGCATTCCTTGATCAGATAGACCTGTAGCTGGGTCCATGTCCATCAGAATTGCCTCACCTCAGGTGTTCACAGATCACCTCCATGCAGGCTGAGGTGGGTCCACTCTGTTCTTCCCTCAGGTGTTCACAGATCACCTCCATGCAGGCTGAGGTGGGTCCACTCTTGTTCTTCCCTCAGGGTTCCGGTCTAAGGTTTCTCTTGTCAAAGTCTGGAAGTGTGTCTTTGGAGGGGTTGTATTAGGAGACTTACGAGCAGTTTTAGAACAGCTGTTTCCTCCTCCTTTGCTTGGGACCTGAAGTGATGATCTGAGTGCTCGTCCTTCGATTATGGTGACAGCCTGAGGTTGCATGTGCAGCTGGCACCTGATGCACACGAAGGAGTCTACAGTGACAGGGGAGCGGACCTAGGGGAAATAGTCCCAGTTTGATTGCTAAGCAAATATGTAACCCTCTACCCCCCCCCCCCCCCTCTGAAAAAAAGAGAGAAATAAAGGTGTGTGGTTCCATATCATGACAACATGCTGTCCCCTGGAAGAGCGGCCTGTACTTTTTGTTCTGAGAAGTCTTCGGAGACAAAGTTTCACTACAGGTATTGCACTGCACTGTACTCTACAGTACAGATCTGGGCTGAGCTCTGCTGTTGTGGGCATATCCAGTTAGGGGTATACGATCATGGGGGTTTTATTCCAGTAGATGTAATGCAAAGCAAATCCAGTTGGTATTGCAGTCTGCAGAAAGAGGTGGGCCTTAGAGTCTCTCGTCATTTCTGAATGCACTCACTCTTTGCTGAAAATGTATGACTAAAACTTCACTTTTGACTTTTTGACTTTTCACAGAAACAGCTATAAATAGATACTTGCATGTGTGCGCACAGGCATAAGCACACATGAACACACTCACACACACATCACACACACACACACACACACACACACACACACACACACACACACCACACACACACACACACTGTCTCTTCTGTAGGAACAATGGCATGTACTCTTTTTGTTGTTGTTGTTTTCCGGGTTTTATTTAAAGGAATGACAGACACCCCACTGTCCTATGCAATCATTATATGCACTGTTCTGTTCCCTGAGCTTAGGGTTGGACATACGCCTGTCTAATTAAGACATTGGGCCTGTTTAGCCATACAGTTCCACTGTATTTGGCGCACGTTTGGCAAAAAATATGATGAATATGACAAACAAACAAAACGAAACGTTCAGAAAAAATCTAGAGATGAAGTTGCTGAGTGGCAGTTGAACTTGTTGAGATTAGTCATGGAAGGGGCTTTGGGCAAAGAATGATAACTCTTGCTGACTTCAGGCTGGGTCTGCTTTGTTGACAGCACGCCCTGAAACATTGGGGGAAAAAAATGTGAGAGAGCATGAATCTTTGCCTGAGTATGCTTATGAATTGGGTTTGAAGTAATTTGTATGAAGACAAACTATTTTTACTGTTGGTGCAAGATCAGGTGGCTGCCACCCTGAAGAAGAAGTCTCTGTTTTGTAATGGCATGTGAAAAATGAAACTAATGCCACCTTCCCCATCCCCCATTCCCACACACCCCTCCCACTCCACACAACTCTTCCTAAAAATTTGGAAGACAAAACATGGAAACTAACCCCCCCCCCCCCCCCTCCCACCCACACACCTGTCCGATAAACCATTGTCCCCACTGACTTCTGTTCCCTGAGTGTCTGTCTGATATAACTATTGCACTCACTGTTGTATTCCCAGAGCTTTAAGGGTGTGACACACATTTGTCTTGTATAATCACTGTGTCCAGAGTTCTGTTCCCAGAACTATGACACAAGCTTGTCTGATACAAGCATAGTACCCTCTTTGTGTCCACAGAGCTTAAGAGGCGTGACACCTGCCTGTCAGATACAGTCATTTACCCACTGTTCTGTTTGCAGAGTTAAGAGATGTGACACCCTCTTTTTGATGTAATTGGTACACTCACTGTTATATTTCTAAATGCCTGGGCAGTAAACACACACTATCTGATGTAATCATTTCACCTACAGTTGTTTCCAAAATTTAGGGGTTTTGCTCATATCTGTCTGGTATAATCATTGCATCCACTGTTCTGTTCCCAGAGATTATGGCATATACCTGTCTGATGTAATCTTTATACTCATTGTTGTGTTCCCAAGGATGAGAGGTATAATGCTGACCTGTCTGATGCATTTGTTGTATACACAGTTTTTTCCCCATAGTTTAGGGAAGGGACACCTGTCTTCATAATCGTTGTACTCTGTCTAGTATTTCCATTTCTTGGGTGTGTTAGGCAAGCCTTCCTGATGTAATCATTGCCTCCAGTGTTCTGTTTCTCTTTCACCTGTCTAATATTTATATAATCATTATATCCCACTGTAGTGTTCCCAGGGTTCAGAGTATAGTGCATACCTGTTGTGCCCTCTGTGGTATTCCCACAGTTTAGGATATAACGCACACCTGTCTGATAATCATTTTACCCACTGTTGTGCTGCCAGAGTTTTATCTGTATGATAATTGTGTCCATTTGTTGTTTCCAGAGCTTAGGGGTGCGACACATACCTGCCTTACCACGCCTGGAGAAACAGTTTCTGACGGCCATCACTATCCCTTTGTTGTATGCGCGGATTTCTCGCTACCTTGGCGGTACCGACAAACTAAGGTGGGTTTGATGATAGTTTGAATCAGAATGGAATCTTTCGTGTGCTCACGTTCAATGTGTTTTTTAAAAGTTTATTTTGCTGCCTTACTTTCCATGCCCGCTTATTTTGGCCTCTCCACACACACAACCAGGGCCATGTTCATCTATCGCAGCTTCAGCATAGACTGTCCACAGACAGCCTTCAGTGTAAGGTTGTCATGAGGCGACCGTTCAGGGAGACAGTGCATTGCAAGTGAGGCATTTTTGTGGTGTTCAGTGGTGCCTGTTCTAATTCAGCACAAGCAAGACACCATGACTTATCCCTTCTGTTAACGATAGTGACTGCCTTGTTCTGGAGTGGTGGTCACTCTCAAGGGAGAAGACGGTCACTATGTCCATCTTGGGACAGTCCCCATGAACCTGATGACATTGGAAACATGGATAAGCTGGAGACGGGAAGTGTTCATCGCAGCCAGAATTTGATAAGGAGTTTGAAATGAGGAAGGTTTGAAATGAGGAAGGTTTGAAATGAGGAAGGTTTGAAATGAGGAACTGGTCATCATGACAGGATACGATCAGCAGGAGTGAAGGAGTCATGCTTCATTACTGGAATATGGTAGGAGGCAGGAAACCAGCAATATGCAGGAAATGAATCTTGCATCATTATATCATGTGAGGAATTCAGCAATATGCAGGAAATGAATCCTGCATCATTATATCATACGAGGAATTCAGCAATATGCAGGAAATGAATCCTGCATCATTACATCATACGAGGAATTCAGCAATATGCAGGAAATGAATCCTGCATCATTACATCATTCGAGGAATTCAGCAATATGCAGGAAATGAATCCTGCATCATTACATCATACGAGGAATTCAGCAATAAGCAGGAAATGAATCCTGCATCATTACATCATACGAGGAATTCAGCAATAAGCAGGAAATGAATCCTGCATCATTACATCATACGAGGAATTCAGCAATATGCAGGAAATGAATCCTGCATCATTACATCATACGAGGAATTCAGCAATATGCAGGAAATGAATCCTGCATCATTACATCATACGAGGAATTCAGCAATATGCAGGAAATGAATCCTGCATCATTACATCATACGAGGAATTCAGCAATAAGCAGAAATGAATCCTGCATCATTAGATCATACGAGGAATTCAGCAATAAGCAGGAAATGAATCCTGCATCATTACATCATACGAGGAATTCAGCAATATGCAGGAAATGAATCCTGCATCATTACATCATACGAGGAATTCAGCAATATGCAGGAAATGAATCCTGCATCATTACATCATACGAGGAATTCAGCAATAAGCAGGAAATGAATCCTGCATCATTACATCATACGAGGAATTCAGCAGTAAGCAGGAAATGAGGAATTGTGCATCATTACAGAAACTAGGCAAGAAGAGGAAGTGAACTGCCAGTCATAACAGGAATTCAGCAATAAGCAGGAAATAGGGAACTGGTCATGATAACAGGAATTCAGCAATAAGCAGGAAATGAGAATCATTTTATATCAGTGCAAATTTCACAGTGAACAGGAAGTTAGGGTTTGTTTTGTTATGATATGAATTTGGCACCAAGCAGGAAAAGAGGAATCATTTACTATAACAGGAGTTAACAAGAAGAAGGAAATAATAATAATAATAATAATAATAATAATAACAGTAATAATAATGAGGAATTGTTTACCATAATAGAATTTTGACAATAAACAGGAAAAATTGTACATCATAACAGGAATTACACAAGCTGAAAATGAAGAATTGTTCATCGTATCGGGAGTAAGATATTAAGCAGGAAATGAAGAACTGTTAAACAGCAGGAGTTTGACAGGCAACAAGAGTTAAAGAATTGTTCATCGAGATAGAAATCTGGCATGAACAAGAAATAAAGAACTGTTCATTATAATGGGGAATCTGACTTTAGCTGGAAATGAAGAATTGTTCATTGTGACAGGAATTGACACAAGCAGGAAGTGAAGAATGGTCATCACAACAGGAATTTGACTTTAGCAGGAAGTGAAGAACGGTCATCACAACAGGGAATTTGACACAAGCTGGAAGTGAAGAATGGTCATCACAACAGGAATCTGACACAAGCAGGAAGTGAAGAATGGTCATCACAACAGGAATTTGACACAAGCAGGAAGTGAAGAATGGTCATCACAACAGGAGTTTGACTTTAGCTGGAAGTGAAGAATGGTCATCACAACAGGAATTTGACACAAGCTGGAAGTGAAGAATGGTCATCACAACAGGAATTTGACACAAGCTGGAAGTGAAGAATGGTCATCACAACAGGAATTTGACACAAGCTGGAAGTGAAGAATGGTCATCACAACAGGAATTTGACACAAGCAGGAAGTGAAGAATGGTCATCACAACAGGAATTTGACTTTAGCAGGAAATGAAGAATGGTCATCACAACAGGAATTTGACACAAGCAGGAAGTGAAGAATGGTCATCACAACAGGAATTTGACTTTAGCAGGAAATGAAGAATGGTCATCACAACAGGAATTTGACACAAGCTGGAAGTGAAGAATGGTCATCACAACAGGAATTTGACTTTAGCAGGAAATGAAGAATGGTCATCACAACAGGAATTTGACACAAGCAGGAAGTGAAGAATGGTCATCACAACAGGAATCTGACACAAGCTGGAAGTGAAGAATGGTCATCACAACAGGAATTTGACTTTAGCTGGAAGTGAAGAATGGTCATCACAACAGGAATTTGACACAAGCTGGAAGTGAAGAATGGTCATCACAACAGGAATTTGACTTTAGCTGGAAGTGAAGAATGGTCATCACAACAGGAATTTGACTTTAGCTGGAAGTGAAGAATGGTCATCACAACAGGAATTTGACACAAGCAGGAAGTGAAGAATGGTCATCACAACAGGAATTTGACAATGAACGGTTGTTCATGTCCATACCCATGGCAAGTTTGTGTCAGTTGTTTGGATCAGCTGTTTCATAAGGACTGTCACTGGATGCGTGTGATGTGTAAACCAGGTAAACGTGTTACTGACATTCTACCGTATGTCATTCTCCCATGTTCTGGATCTCATATCTCTCCCTCTGTCAGTTGTCTTCTCCATTATTGCTTCAAATGTTTGGTTGAAATGTCTATGCTTGAGTTTTAACTGAATGTGGTGCAAGATAGGAACCTCTCAATGACAGCCTGAAGACTTCCTAAAAAAATAACTGGGTCTTTTAGAAGGAGGGAGTCTCATTAGATGGTGTATACATTAAAGACAAAGAGAAACAAATATTTCTGAAAAAACAAGATCTGTAATGGTGGGAATCTTTTCTTTTTCTTTCTTTCTGCGTACGCAGGCTGATACTCCTGCGGACACTCCCTGTATAGCCAGGCAGTGGAGTTTTGTGTGTATGACCCTTTTCTATCCCGCCATTAAGGCAGCCATACTCCATCTTTGGGGAAGGTGCATGCTATGTGTCACGTGTCATCCATACCAACGGCCAGACTGACCTTCTCTTCCGAAAGTTGGTGATGGGATTTTACGTGTGTGCAAGATGTTGTGCGTGCGTTCACACACGGAACCTCGGTTTATAGTCTCATTCGAAGGACTGTGTGGGGAATGGAGTCAGAACCAATGTTAACTCCGAGGAAAAATCCCCCTATACCGAAATTCGAACCCGCAACCCCAGGATCACGAGTCCGGCGCTCTACCAGCTGAGCTATTCCGGCCCCCGTGGGAATCTTATTAGGAAGCTTCTTTCTATTGTTCACTTTACCGTAATGGGTTTCAGGAACAACATGTTTGAGGTGATGGGTTTCAGGAACAACATGTTTGAGGTGATGGGTTTCAGGAACAACATGTTTGAGGTGATGGGTTTCAGGAACAACATGTTTGAGGTGATGGGTTTCAGGAACAACATGTTTGAGGTGATGGGTTTCAGGAACAACATGTTTGAGGTGATGGGTTTCAGGAACAACATGTTTGAGGTGATGGTTTCAGGAACAACATGTTTGAGGTGATGGGTTTCAGGAACAACATGTTTGAGGTGATGGGTGTGGAACGGGTCGAGGTTTCACTTTACCGTTATGGGTTTTCAGGAACAACATGTTTGAGGTGATGGTGTGGACGGGTCGAGGTTTCACTTTACCGTAATGGGTTTCAGGAACAACATGTTTGAGGTGATGGGTGTGGACGGGTCGAGGTTTCACTTTACCGTAATGGGTTTCAGGAACAACATGTTTGAGGTGATGGGTGTGGACGGGTCGAGGTTTCACTTTACCGTAATGGTTTCAGGAACAACATGTTTGAGGTGATGGGTGTGGACGGGTCGAGGTTTCACTTTACCGTTATGGGTTTCAGGAACAACATGTTTGAGGTGATGGGTGTGGACGGGTCGAGGTTTCACTTTACCGTAATGGGTTTCAGGAACAACATGTTTGAGGTGATGGGTGTGGACGGGTCGAGGTTTCACTTTACCGTAATGGGTTTCAGGAACAACATGTTTGAGGTGATGGGTGTGGACGGGTCGAGGTTTCACTTTACCGTAATGGGTTTCAGGAACAACATGTTTGAGGTGATGGGTGTGGACGGGTCGAGGTTTCACTTTACCGTAATGGGTTTCAGGAACAACATGTTTGAGTGATGGTGTGGACGGGTCGAGGTTTCACTTTACCGTAATGGGTTTCAGGAACAACATGTTTGAGGTGATGCATAATGGGTTTCAGGAACAACATGTTTGAGGTGATGCATAATGGGTTTCAGGAACAACATGTTTGAGGTGATGGGTTTCAGGAACAACATGTTTGAGGTGATGGGCGTGGACGGGTCCCACTCTGGCCTTGTGCTGTGTGAAGACAACCGCACGCTGGCTGAGTGGCTACAGGCCATCTCCTCCAACATTACCTCCCTGCTGACCCAGATGGTAGGTCACCGCCATAGGTATGTGGGTGAAGGTCGCAACTGGGGCACGAGGTGTTTATGCATCAAGATCATACGTATGTGGATCAGGGTCATATGACCATGACATGTTGATGCTTACTCATTTCAGGATTCAGTGGCTGTCCTCTGTGTAGGGGCTTCATTCACTCAAATAAAAGGATTTTGAAGGAAATTTTATGTGTCTCTTTGTCCCAACAGTATGTTACCAAGAAATGCTGGTAGTGGGAAACAGAATTTTGTAACTTGATATCAGTATTGCTGTTGATGACACTGTACCATTCTGTTGTTCATAATCACTTGATGTTGGCAGGTCTCAGCTCTTCTCATCATGTTGCTGATTGTGATAAAGTCTCAGAAAGGGATGATGTGTTTTATCAAAACACTGTTTTGTGCCATAAGCCACGTCTCAAACATTTTAAAGATGCAGCTAGGTTGCTAACTTTGTTTGGCCAAATTTTGTTTTGTTTTTGTTTTGTGGCTAATGCATGACTTAAGACACCCCAACAGAGTATTTCATGCCTATGGTGCAAGTGCGGAGCTGTCATTTCCCTTTAACCTCTTCCCTGCTTGCCCCGTGTCTATTACGGGGTCGTTTCCGCGATCCTGTACGCCCGTAACCGTGTCTATTACGGGTATCTTCGTCATCGAAATTTCGAAAATCGGTACGGGAAATAACCCTAGAAATTGCCCCTGACTCTACTGGGGTTTAAATAAGAGTTCTATCCCTTTATCGGTGTACTGAAGTATTAGTAAATTGTCGGTTTAGTATCCAAGTGGGTCGAGCTGATTATCATAATCAAGATGGCGGATCAGAGACGAAGCTCGACACAGCGACCTGTTTTGAAGCGTTATAGCGCACTGGAAGTTTTAGATGAAGTGTTGAATGATATTGATGTTGGTGACGAAGACTTCCAAGCATCAGGTGACAGTGATAGTGATGAGGGAGAGACGGACGGTAACCAGCACCATCCACTTTTGTCGAACTCGGGGTGGTCACGAAGAAGAAGGCCCGGACTTCGACCCACGTGATGTTTGGTCAAGAGCGATACCGGCCATGATTCCGACCAAGAATCAGAACCAGAGCCGATTCCCAGCACCAGCACAGCACCCTCTACTGTCATGAGAGGTCGTGGTAGGGGCAGGGGAAGACCTAGAGGCACTGGACAGCATCAAATAAGGGGGCGTGGCAGAGGGCGTGGAGCTCGACAATCTTGCTCCAGTATTCCAATGCAAATCAGTGGGAACTGATGGGAATCGTGCGACTGCCTGCAATTGAGCTGTACTGGTCGAAGAAGGTGCTGTACCGCATTCCAGTCTTCAGCTCAGTAATGACAAGAAACAGATTTCAAGTAAGTTTCTTTACTCTCTCTGAGTCTCTCTCTCTGTTTACTTGTTCTCATAAATTTCCTTCCACCCTCCCTCTCCAACTCCTTTCCATGTGAAGTCTTTCTTTTTAGCATTACAATAGATGAGGATGATGTGTGTGTGTGTGTGTGTGTGTGTGTGTGTGTGTGTGTGTGTGTGCTTGCTTCTCTGTAATGTGTGTGTGTGCACTTCTGTTTTGTGTGTGTGTGTGCTTCTGTGGTGTGTGGTGTGTGTGTGTGTGTGTGTGTGTGTGTGTGTGTGTGTGTGTGTGTGTGCTTCTATGTGGTGTGTATGTGTGTATGCTTCTATGTGGTGTATTTGTGTGTCATTGTTTATGGTGTGTGTGTGTGTATGTGTGTGCTTCTATGTGGTGTGTATGTGTGTATACTTCTATGTGGTGTATTTGTGTGTCATTGTTTATGATGTGTGTGTGTGTGTGTGTGTGTGTGTTGTGTGTGTGTGTGAGAGAGTGTGTGTGTGTGTGTGTGTGTGTGTGTGTGTGTGTGTGTGTGTGTGTGTGTGTGTACAAATGTTTGTATGTGTACTTGATTGTTTCTGTGTGTGTGTGTGTGTGTGTGTGTGTGTGTGTGTGTGTGTGTTTGCTTGTTTACACACACTGATCAAATGTTTTTCAATCCTATTTCAGATCATCCTACAATTTATCCACTTTCACAACTCTGCGATGCCACCACCAGACCATCCCCAGTATGACCGCTGTACAAGATCCGCCCAGTACTGGACCACCTCCATGAAATTTGAAAGATTTCAGGAGGTGTACGAGCCACGGTGAGGGGTGTGTGTGGATGAAAGCCTACTCCTTTGGAAGGGTGGGCTTATATTTTGCCAATACATCCCCCTGAAGCGTGTCAGGTTCGTGATCAAGTTATACCTCTGCTACCAGTCAAACGATGAAGTGAGGCTGATGGAGAGGCATTTCATGTTCCCCATCCCACCAACACCCAACAAGGCAGCACCACAGAGGGCCTGCAGGGTCTGCACCAAGAAGCTGAAGATCAGGCGTGATGTGCGGTCCCACTGCCCCTCCTGTCCCTCCAAGCCTGCACTGTGCTATCCACAGTGCTACATGGATTATCACACTAAGTTCAACCACTGGGAGTAGTGTGGATCCTGTAGCACAGCTTAGTTTTGCAGTGCATTTTTTTCATAGATCTTCTTCAGTTAGTCAGTGTGTGCTTTTATCTCTGTGTTTTTATATTCTTGAGTGCCTGTGTGTTTTTCTTTTTTTTCATCTTCATGGTGGTGTTTCTTCTGAAACTGTTCAACTGGTGGAAATAATCAGACTGGGTTATATTAGTGAGGCTGCTCAACCCAAGAACAACCCCACAAACCTGCGAGATGTGCAGAAAGAAGTACTGGATTAGTGTACAGACATGTACTGAGTGAGTACCAGATGTTTCTCCTCGCATCCAGTGAACACTAACATCAGTTTTTCTAGTGTTTTGTGTGGTTTTATATACAGCAATATGACTGTTTTTCTTTTGAAACTGTCATAAGATTTGATTTCATCAAATTTTACTGTTTACTAACAAAATCTGATTATTAGTACATCAGGTTATAGCCAAAGATGCAAGAAAAAAACATGCAAAGATGTAAGACTTGTCTGAGTAAATGAGTCAGTAGTGATCACATTAGTAAACCTACTGCAAAAGGCAAAATTTGGTCCCTTTATGTCTGGATTATGGTAGGAGATAAGATAATGTTGCTTATGGTACCTACAATGATATATGTATGTATTATCACACAGAACAGACTTTGCTGGCATTCATATCAATGCCAGATGTTTATATTATGTTCAGTCAATTCTAACATCATTTTTTTCAAAGTTTTGTATGGTTTGATGAGCTGCAATGTATGTGTGTGTGCCCCAAAACAGTCATTTCATTACTAAAAAAGTTGGTTATGTTACTTTTTGCCATATTACTTATCAACAAAATCAAAATGTAATGACATCACATCATGCCACAAGGCATAAGGGGAAAACAGGCAAACAATCTAAGAGATATCTCAATAAATGAATGAGTAGTGAACAGATGATGAACCTACTGTCAAAAGCAGAATTCTGTCCCTTTACCCTGGGATTGGGGTACCCCCAAAGATGTATGTATTACCACACAGAAGATGATTTGCTGGCAATGATACCAATACCAGATGTTTGTATGATGTCCAATCAATACTAACACCAATTTTTTCCATGTTTTGTATGGTTTGATGAGCTGCAATGTATGTGTGTGTGCCCAAAAACAGTCATTTCATTACTAAAAAAGTTGGTTATGTTACTTTTTGCCATATTACTTATCAACAAAATCAAAATGTAATGACATCACATCATGCCACAAGGTATAAGGGGAAAACATGCAAACAATCTAAGAGATATCTCAATAAATGAATGAGTAGTGAACAGATGAGTGAACCTACTGTCAAAAGCAGAATTCTGTCCCTTTACCCTGGGATTGGGGTACCCCCAAAGATGTATGTATTACCACACAGAAGATGATTTGCTGGCAATGATATCAATACCAGATGTTTGTATGATGTTCAGGCAATACTCACACCAATTTTTTGTATGTGTTGTATGGTTTGATGTGTTGCAGTGTGTATGTGTGTGCTCGAACACTGTCATTTTATAACAAAAACATGTTGATTGTGTTACTTTTTACTATACTAGTGCCACCAAAATCAAAATATTATGATACCACATAATACCTCATGCTATTAGGAGGACAACTGCAAACTATCTAACAGATATCTCAATAAATGAATGAGTAGTGAACAGATACGTGAACCTACCACAAAATCAAAATTCTGTCCCTTTACTCCTGAATTGGGGTAACCCCAGTGATGGATGTATTACCACATAAAAGAACATTTGATTGGAATGATATCAATACCAGATGTTTGTATGATGCTCAGCCAATACAAACACCCATTTTTTTCATTGTTTTGTGTAGTTTGATGTGTTTCAATGTGTGTGTGTATGTTCAAAAACAATTATTTTATTTCAAAAAGGTTTATCATAATACTTTTTACCAAACTATTTGGCAACAGAATCAAAATATTATGAGATCTCATTATAGACCAGGCACTAAGAAAGAATCATGCAAAAAATCTAAGACATATCTCCATAAATGAATGAGTATTGAACAGATTAGTGAACCTACCACTAAAGCAAAATTCTGTCCCTTTACCCTGGATTGGGGTACCCCTAATTATGCATGTGTTACCACACAGAAAAACATTTGCTGGCAGTAATATGAATACCAGATGTTTGTATAATGTTCAGTCAATAAAATCACCAGTTTTTTCACTTTTCTCTTTGGTTTGATGTGCTGCAATGTGTGTGCGTATGCAGAAAAAGTGTCAATTTATTACAAAAATGGTTGATTATATTGATTTTTATCATACTTATGACCAGCCAAATCAAATTATTATGACACCACATCATAGCACAGGGTATAAGAAAAAAACATGCAAAAAATCTAAGAGATATCTCAATAAATGAATGAGTAGTGAACAGATGAGTGAACCTACTGCAAAAAGCAAAATTTGGCCCCGGCACACAGCAATACAGAAAAGCACTTATACTGTGGCAGGGAAGGGTTAATCTATGGCCACACATTGTTTTACCAAAGACTTGTCAGGTTTTTGCCATGTCTTGTCTTCTTCTCTGACCTGCAGTGTTCAGTTGTTCGTTCTCATCCTTGTACTGACTTGCACTAAACCACTGCTGTTGCAGTTCTAAGAGATCTTGAACCGTTCAGCGCTAATCTTCAATCATCTTTTCCTCAATCCAGCGAGGCAGCTTGTAGCGGGAGCCTCTTGTCTGGAAGAAGCAGACCTGAAGGGTCTCTTGGGAAGAGTAACAGCTGTGGGCATCCTTAGCAGCGGGATGTGAACTAGGAGGTCACAGGGTCACAGTAGGACCCTGGGCGTGGGAGGTCAAGGGGGCCAGGGGGGTCATAACCCATGGGGATGACAGTGAACTTCACATGGCTTTGTCTAAGTTTGTTCCATCAGATGGTTTGTGTTTCAGATTCAGATGACCAATCGTCTTCTTCCTCCTGCTGATCATGTGAGTGTGTGGACAAGTGTGGATGCTTTATCTTGTAACCTGTTTTTGAGGACTGGACATGTTAGCCACGTGTTTGGAACTATATCTTGTCAGCCAAAAGGAGCCAAATGTTTAGTGTAAATGAAATGCTGCAGTAGTCGTTCTTTCAGTTGAAGAGGAGGGACAGGCTAAACTTGATTATGTATTTCTCTCTCATACAGTTTGTCTTCTTCCCAAAGTATATACTTGCCTATAAAACCAGAAAGTACCCAAGTTTCAAAAGTTCAAGTTGGTGGTTTTTTCTTTTTCTGCGTACGCAGGCTGATACTCCTGCGGACACTCCCTGTATGGACAGACAAGTATTAATCCCATCTACCCAACAGAGGGAGTGGAGTTGTGTGTGTAATGACCGTTTTTTTTTAAATCCCACCATTCAGGCAGCCATACTCCATCTTCAGGGAAAGTTTGTGGTTTTAAAAAAGTAAGTTTTATTTCAAGTTTTTGAGGTTTGTCATCTTATGATAACTGAAGATTCTTTAAGGACGGTATGCATGCTGCAGTGCAACATGTCCTCTTTCTTTAAGCATTCTGCCAGTTGAATCTAACATCTAGGGAGGCTGTTCAAGCCTGGTGCCATGAGTGTGGAAAAACACTGTCTGCTAAACCATCGCAGGCAATGACAGACACATTGTGATGACAGCCCAGACTACCACACAGAGCCCCTTCAGGGCTGGCACCGCTGAGAGGAAACAGAATGTCCTGTCCTGAAAAACAACAGTGAACTGCACGATGGGCAGGTGGTGTTTGGTAATTTGTTTTTTAAACACTCACCAAATGTCATAAGTTTGTCAAACATCCCTTAGAAAATGTGGTTGCGAAGTGAGTGTTAAAGAGGAAAAGAAACATGGTAGTCTACAGATTGATGGCTGTCATGAAACGTGCCACTGAGTTTTCAATATCGCATCGGTTGTGCTTTTCATTTAGGTTGCAAATGTTCTTGCTGGTGATGCATTTCAATGTTCGTTGTGTTAACTGTTTGAGATAGTGTGTGCGTCTGTGGTTTAGTCGTCAAAAAACAAAATAAAGAAATCTTTGAAATTTTGATCAAAAGAATGCTCTACTTTGTAAGACAAGTAACACTGTGCTTGGATTTTTCGTACAGATTATGCACATGGTTTGGAGCAACCAACGAATGTCAGCCGAACGACACCAGCAACCGTGGAAGCCCAAGTTTTTGTCTCTGAAGGCTGCTGACATTTATCTCTTTGATCAGCCTCCGGTGAGTCTGGCCTTGACAGTTGTCTTCTCTTTGTTTTGTGGGTCAAGGGATCGCGAGTCTCTCTCTGTTTGTGATGAAGGTGCTTGTGTCTTATGTACTGACCTTTTGTTGTAGTTAACAGGGTTAACAGTAACATTCTTTTTAACCTGTCCAATTGGGCTAGTCACTAGAAAAATCAATTTGCCTGGATGGGTTTTGCATATGCATTCATATTCATTGGAGTCACACACACACACACACACACACACACACACACACACACACACACACACACACACAAAGTAGAAAACTGACTGCATCACATCAAAAGTAGGGTGATCTCAGTTCAGCTGGTCATAGTAGATTACAAGAAAGAAAAATTTCCACTGGCTTTCTAAAAATAGCAGCCAATGGCAAGTTGCCGTTGGGTTTCAGCACTGTTCTCTTGTTTCCACATAGTGGGGCCTCACAGAGTCAAGTCTGATAACACATGTCATCTCCAAGTTTACAGATAGACATTGCGTCAACATCGGGGTGGCAACATGAAAAACAACAAGCGATGATCGTCAGAGTATGAACTGGCACTTCCAGGCAAGATCGGAATGAACTGTGCTTGCTTGATATGGCGATGCACTTGACCTGGTCGGTCATGCAGTAATTGGATGTTAAACCCTGGTTGATTGTTCTGTAAATTAACACATTCTGAACAGCTGTTCCAGTGGTACATGTCCATCTCACACACACACCGTCAGACTTGATGGCACACAGACACACAAGCATACTCGCACACACTCGCACACACACTGACTGACTGACTGAAACCATTTACTGTCACAACACACACACACACACATCTCTCTCTCTCTCTCTCTCTCTCTTCTCTCTCTCTCTCTCTCTCTCTCTCTCTCTCACACACACACACACACACGATTGTAGTAGAGGCACTGATCGTATCAGCTGGACACTGAAAGTCTGATTAGCTTGTTGATAAATGCCTAGGTCAGTCATCTGCCTGGTCTTATCCATGAGATACTGTTCCCAACTTGATTGTTCAGTGGCTGTAGCCCCCGTGACCTGTGGCTTCATGGTTTAGTGGAGGTGACACGGCTCATACAGACTGGTCAGCACACAGTAGGGCCTCATTGAGGACACCAGCCCTGTTTACCCATATGATTTGGCTGCAGTGTGTTCACCTGTTTGCTAAAAGTACAAGTATAAGGAACTCCCCCCCCCCCCCCCCCTCCCCCACCCCCCCCCCCCCAAAAAAAAAAGAAAAAAAAAAAAATTACAGATGAAATTCTAGAACGGTAATTGCACTTGCAGTGTTTAACCATAGTGGTCTCTTGGTGTGTTCTGACCAAAGAGCAACAACTCATGCTAACACTCGATGCAAAACATTGCATTTGGCTAGATAAGATAAGATAAGATAATGTTGCTTATAGCCCAGCCGACCGCAGAGGGCCACATCAGGGCTGTCACCACGTTAAAATCAACTCACCAGTCATTTAAAAAAAAAAAAAAAAAAAACTTTCACACATCTCGTTAAATGACATCGTCTACAAACGCACCAGAAACTTTGTTAAAAATCTTTCTGCCGTAAAATCTTAAATCAGATGAAAAATGTTAATCTCTCTCAAAAACTCAAGGATCACGTCAGGCGGGACATCCCTGAACAGGATCTTCATGGACTCCGCTGTAAAATGTTTGTGTCTCACATCGTGCAAGTCCCAACACTCCAAAAGAACATGTTTCATTGTGAGTGGCGCATGACATGGAATGCACCACGGAGCTTCTTCACTCTTTAAAAGGTAAAAATGGGTAAAATACGAATGGCCGGTGTGCAACCGGCACAGAACCGTTTCCTCTTTACGACCACCCGACGTAGATGGGAGGAAGTCCTTAAGGTTTGGACGGATCTGAAAGAGTTTGTTATTCGTCTGTGTGTTCCAATCCTCCTGCCAGAGGTCTCTCACATAATCGTTAATTTTGGGTTTCACATCTGAGCAGGGGATATAAGTGTTGGACAGTTTCTCTCTTGTGGCGTTCTTGGCTAAACGATCAACCATTTCGTTCCCGCCGATACCAACATGACCAGGAACCCAAGCAAGAGTAATGTTGTAACCGTCCGCCTTGCATTTGGCTGTGTCTGCTTCAACAAAGTGCTGATATGTAGGAACAATAGGGGTGACTACAGGCTCTGAAATATCTTTTAAAACAAATTTTAAAAAAGAAGAAAAATAGGAATGAAAAAAATGAGAGGGCAAGAATTTGTGCCAAAGTATGCTGATGAATCAGGTTTGAAAGTAATGTTTTATGTTGGAAGAACCTGTACTTACCGCAGTTGCTGTACGATAGGTATCCGTCCACCCTCTACTGCATGAGCAACTTGGCTGTGAACTGTGAAATCTGTTCTGACCTTTTGCAGATGCATTCTGGGGACTGGTCTCGTTGTGATGCAAAGTTCAAGGTGTACGAGTGTATGTTCAAGATTCTCAAGGTGAAGAGAATGCCTGTGTTTGTTTCTTTGTTGTTGTTTTTAAAAAAAATTTATTTAACCAAAATATTTTCAATTTCAGTTTTGTGTTTTATATTTTCGATATACATCCTGTAGAGCTGAGTGTCTGGGAAATCTAATTCCAGTGTTGGGGACGGAGAGAGTGTGGGAGTTTTTCAGGGTGTGAATATGTATGTGTTAGTGTTTGAGTGTGTGACATAGCTGCCAACCTCAGAGATGCAGAAATAGTAATGGGGGGTGGGTTTGGGAGGGGGATCACCCCCCTCCCGAAAAAAGCGGGGGTCAGGGGGCTGCGCCCCCTGAAGCTGAAGCATTTTTAATTTCCAAGCAGTAAACTTTGCACTTTTCAGCAAGATTGTAAAGCTTTTAAGTATTATGGAAATGGAACAAAAATGAAAGATAATTCTCTAGGTTTACAATACATTCCCTTCTTGGAAACTTCAGAAGAAAAAAAAATCAAGCAAAATCAGTGTGGATTACATACCTTTCATGCGAACTTGTTTGCGAACTTGTTTGTTGATAGCCAGTCCAACACAAGAGTACATCACAATTCACATGCTCAGCTCAGTTAGTTTGTCTCATCTTCAATCCTTGAATGTTTTATCTGCAGATGTTCACCTGACATGCGGTCTTCTGACTTGGAAGTTCTGTTCGTTTCAGTTCCGTTTGTGCTTTTCCGACTTTTCGTGCTTGCCGATGTCGGAAGATCCTCCATGAGCAATGTTGATGTCAGCACGGCATGGCTTACAGACGGCATAGTGCGGGCCTTGTCGGGACTCGCCAATCCAATCAAACATTTCTTTGTACTTGGCGGTGAAACATTGTTGCACCTTGGGCTTCTTTGACTTCTTCGCTTGCTGTGATGGCGTGGTAGTCGCCGTGCTAGGTGTTTTGTCCGCCATTTTGATGGAAGAAGAGGGTGACTGCGCATGCGCATCAACAAATTGGCTTTACAATGCATCCGGTTTTAAAAGGTGGATAAGCCTTTGGACTGATTCAGTTGCTTTTTTTTTTTTTTTTTTTTTTGGCGAAAATTCAGAAATCGGAAAATGAACGCACAAGTCGTAATTTCGTAATCTGTCTCAGAATTCGTAAAAATTACGAAAAAATCGTAAGGGTTGGCAGCTATGAGTGTGTATAGGTGGTCAATGGGCATTGTGTATGAAGATGTGTGTGTGAGTTTGTTCTTAACATGTGTAATGAATATATGTGAGTGTCTTGGTATGTTGGCATGCTGAAATCTAGAATCGGTTCAAGTACCTGTCTGCTGGAAGAAAATGCACTGCTCAACGAATTTGTTTCATGGCAGTTATGATTAAACTTTACAGATGTCACAAAATCATGGTCTACACATCATCAGTCACATATAAAGTTTCCAGCATTTCAACTTGTGACACTTTGACTCTAACACATGCTCATGACAGGAGGATTAAGGTATCCCAGCGCTATATACTTTGAAAACTGCTTGCATACCACCAAGGTTCAGTGAATCTGACATTTGATATTAAGCCTTCCAGACACCACATTCAGGCAGAAGTGATCAAGCATGGAATACTTCAAAGATGGCAGTTTTCAGGCATGAAAAATTGAACAAAATAGCTGTTGGATCAAGCTTGGAATACTTTAAAGATGGCAGTTTTCAGGCATGAAAAATTGAACAAAATAGCTATTGGATAACACAAAATTGCTGAAGAAAATTGATCTCAAAATCATGATTACATGGTACTTAATCTAAACCAAGACTATCACCCACCACACTTAGTTCATTCAAAATGTCCATAACTTCTCATTCACCTGCATTTTCCACAACAAATCCAGCAAAAACATCTTCAAACAAGTTTCTAATTCTATCACAATCTCCTTTGGGCGCCGCCATTTTTGTTTGCCAGACGAGTTGATTCGCGCTATGCATTACAAGTTGCTACTAACCATAAACCAATCTAAAATGCTGAAAATCCATGTTCTGGGGCTTGTCATTCATGCAGAATAGTTTGTCACTGAGCCATAGTTTCATATCTGTGTGCGTGTCGGTGAAACTAGGCTGGTGAGGCTCACCCTGCAGCGCAACTTATGTCGCAACAACCAGTCAAGGGACAGGAGTCACCTTTCAGCTCATTTTCACCTTGGATATGGAGACGTCTTTCTCTCTTCCTTCACAAGGGGGAATTTAATGAGAAAATGTCTGCAAATTGTGCTCTATCGCCTTCACTGTCCGGCAATCAGCTCTGCAGTTGCACCCTGGTGTGTCTGTCTCCTTGTTCCCCAAACCCTTTGCCACAGACATTAAGTCATGGGTCTGCCCTTTGCATTGAGTTGTACCCTTGTATGTCTCTCCTCATTGCCCAAACCTTTTGCCACATACATTAAGTCATGGGTCTGTCTTTTGCATTGAGTTGTACCCTTGTATGTCTCTCCTCATTGCCCAAACCTTTTGCCACATACATTAAGTCATGGGTCTGTCTTTTGCATTGAGTTGTACCCTTGTATGTCTCTCCTCATTGCCCAAACCTTTTGCCACATACATTAAGTCATGGGTCTGCCTTTTGCATTGAGTTGTACCCTTGTATGTCTCTCCTCATTGCCCAAACCTTTTGCCACATACATTAAGTCATGGGTCTGCCTTTTGCATTGAGTTGTACCCTGGTGTGTCTCTCCTCATTGCCCAAACCCTTTGCCACAGACGTAAGTCATGGGTCTGCCCTTTGCATTGAGTTGTACCCTGGTGTGTCCTCATTCCTCAAACCCTTTGCCACAGACATAAGTCATGGGTCTGTCCTTTGTGTCACAAGTGTTGCCTTTGAGCCAACAGTCACAGGACAGGCATCTCTGCACTAAATGTTTCCCATTCAAACCTTGCAACTCTTGTGAGAATTATTCCAGCGCAGTGTAGTGGTCTGTTTGGAATGAGGATATCCGGGTGAACCTCAGGACTCGTGTGCCCTTTGGTCCGCCAATTGTGGCTAGAGAGACAACTGCTTCACCAAGTTACAAAATCATGGAAGATTTGTATACATGCTTTGTAGAGAATGCACTAATTAAAGAGGAAAAATACAATGATAGTAGTTTTTCGGGTAAATAGGTCTCTACGGGTTGATCCGATTGTATTTGGTGTTGTATCAGTAGCCTGAAAAAATGTTTAGGTAAAGGTTTCTGACTCCACATGCACATGTGGTATGTGTAATGAGTGAGTGTGTATCAGTTTGTGTGTGTGCGCGCACGTGTGTGCGTGTGTGTGCGATATGAGAGTGTGTGTGTGAATGCGTTTGGGTGAAAGTGTATGGGCTTGTGTGTGTGTGTGTGGGTTTAGGCTTCTGTTTGTTCTTGTCCTCGTCAGAGCTTTCCAAATGGATAAAAGCAGGACGTCTTTTCAGTCTGACACCTCATTAATCTCGTTTTACCCCTTACAAATCAGTGATGCACTCTGAAGCAAGTGGCGGAACTGACCGTAACTCTGTTGGCTTGCAGGACGAGGAGCTGCCTGATGATCGGCAGCACTGCTGCTCCGTCCAGACAAGAGGTCAAGAGGTCATTCTGCTTTCGATGGACAGTCGGGCTGACCTGCTACACCTGGAGAAAGCGTGGTATCAGACCTCCAACACAGCTGTGCGGCGTCTGGTGGTCAGTTCCATGTATTGTTTGGTGTAGTGTGGCACGATGGGCAGGTCAGGTACTTGCATTGTTTGGTGTAGTGTGGCACGATGGGCAGGTCAGGTACTTGCATTGTTTGGTGTAGTGTGGCACGATGGGCAGGTCAGGTACTTGTATTGTTTGGTGTAGTGTGGCACAATGGGCAGGTCAGGGACTTGTATTGTTTGGTGTAGTATGGCACGATGGGCAGGTCAGGTACTTGCATTGTTCGGTGTAGTGTGGCACGATGGGCAGGTCAGGGACTTGCATTGTTTGGTGTAGTGTGGCACGATGGGCAGGTCAGGTACTTGTATTGTTTGGTGTCGTGTGGCACGATGGGCAGGTCAGGTACTTGCATTGTTTGGTGTCGTGTGGCACGATGGGCAGGTCAGTTCCATGTATTGTTTGGTGTAGTGTGGCACGATGGGCAGGTCAGGTACTTGTATTGTTTGGTGTCGTGTGGCATGATGGGCAGGTCAGGTACTTGCATTGTTTGGTGTCGTGTGGCACGATGGGCAGGTCAGGTACTTGTATTGTTTGGTGTAGTGTGGCACGATGGGCAGGTCAGTTCCTTGTATTGTTTGGTGTCGTGTGGCACGATGGGCAGGTCAGGTACTTGTATTGTTTGGTGTAGTGTGGCACGATGGGCAGGTCAGGTACTTGCATTGTTTGGTGTAGTGTGGCATGATGGGCAGGTCAGGTACTTGCATTGTTTGGTGTAGTGTGGCATGATGGGCAGGTCAGGTACTTGTATTGTTTGGTGTAGTGTGGCACGATGGGCAGGTCAGGTACTTGCATTGTTTGGTGTAGTGTGGCATGATGGGCAGGTCAGGTACTTGCATTGTGTGGTGTAGTGTGGCACGATGGGCAGGTCAGGTACTTGTATTGTTTGGTGTCGTGTGGCACGATGGGCAGGTCAGGTACTTGTATTGTTTGGTGTAGTGTGGCACAATGGGCAGGTCAGGTACTTGTATTGTTTGGTGTAGTGTGGCCACAGCTTTATTTTTCTGTCCCATTCGAGACACTTAGTTATAGGGCCGAACAAACAAGCCTTACACATTTCTGACCCAACATTTTTGTTGTTGTAGTCCAAGCAGAGGCATGTATCAAACTTGTGTACTAGTTAACTAGGGAAAATTAAGTTCCCAGAAAGTGATGACGTCATTCTTTCACAATTGTGTGTGTGTGTTGTCATTGTTTGAATATCGCCTGACCTCTTGTGTACAAGCTTTCATGCCGTATCTACATTATCTACAGGAAAATAAACCTAGTCGAGTTTGGTATTAAAAGAATTGTCAGGAATTCGCCTATTCAGTCATCTCAAGAGCACAGATATATTACATTTTTCATGACAACCACTGATTATCAAACTAAGAGTCCCATTTGTAATGGCCGCTCATCAATGCCGAACACATTGCTGCCAGACCGGCTGTACACAGATGACATTCAGTTGGTCGAGTACAGCACGGTTAGCTGGCTGGTGGGGAGCAGCCTGCAGAAAACACCCCTTTCCTTGACCTGCATTCACGGCTTGGCCTCTGCAGCTGTGGGAGAGCTGTAAACTCCCCTGCCTCTCAGAACTAAGTGGCTTGCACTGAACAGCCGTGTGGCACGCTCCTCTTCCCGTTTCTTTTCCTGTGTATTGTTTGTTCAGCAGTAACCAGGGCATGTGGGTACATGGATTGACAGATGTGATGTGGCTTGTAACAGCAGGTACAGGTGTAAATATAAAAAAGAAATTAAGCTGCCCTCATTGATCACTGGTTTGGGGGGAAAAAATGCACTTTTAGCTCTTCAAATTATGACTAGATTGCTGGATGTGATATTTTTGGAATGAGACGACAAAATCAACATTGTTGGCAGTCACTGTAGGACACTCTCTGTGTTAGTGTTCTGATGGTGTGTGTGTGTGTGGCTACACCATGGACATTCTATGAGATCTCTTGTTCATACACCTATGCAGTGCAGTTTTCGTTCATCATATAACTGTGTTACAATTTTCAGCTCCAAGTTTTCACAGTGTGACTGTTTAGAGGTGGTTGGGGGTTAACGCATGCAGGTCTTGCGCTGGTTGTCTCTTCAACACTGTTGGACATTCACGGACTGAACCTGTTGGCAAAATTTGTACTGTGATCACTGGTGTGATGGAGTGCTCTGCACGCTATGAGACATGATGAAATGGAAACTGTATTGTAGTTTTATAGATGTAAGAGTAAATTCGGTATACATTGTCAGCTTTTCTCCCCAGGGATATTGTGTTACCATATGATGAGATTATTCAGATTTTTTATCTTTTTTTTATTTTTATGTGTACTTGTTTACCTACTTATCTGCAAAATATGCGCAAGAAGATTTTCATTGTTGCTATGAGTGTTTAGATGTGATTTCTCCGTTTGTGTGTTCAGTTTATGAGTCTGTGCATGCATGTGTGTGTTGCCAGCTATGGAATCTGGTGGTTTGTGCATCTGCACAGATGTGCGATACATGCATGTGTGAGTGTGTGTGAGAATTTTTTCATTCCAGTTTTATCAGCCTCTCCTCCCCCCCCCCCCCCCCCCCTCCTCCACTCAAAAAAAAAAGTATTAAGTATTGTGTGTTTCTTTATTTGTGAATAGATTCATTTCTTATGTCGGTTCAGTGTAGCTGCTTGTGTAGTTCATGTCTAACCATTGGTTCAATTCCCTCCCCTGCCCCTCCCCCCCCCCCCTTTTTTTTTGTGTTTTGCTTTTCCTGACTTTATCAGTGCCCACAGCATTTATTAAATCCCTTCTTTGTCAAAAAGCTCTTGCCCTCAAGATTGCCACTATCTTGTATAAATCCTCCTGTCCTAAAGAGAGTTTCATGGCAAGATATCTTGCCCGGCCTTCAGGCTCCTGATGGTGGCAGCCCTCGGACCTGGCAGCCCATGTTGATGTATCATGTTCGCTGATATCTCAGTAAGAAACTGTGACTACAGAAAGATGTGATTTTTAATCAAAGATGTTTGTAAATTTGAGTAGCTGCTGTGTTTATAGCTGGTGATTGATATTCGACAGCCAGTTTCATGAGACTTAAGTTAAAGAAAGAAAGAAAACAAAACTACCCCCCCCCCCCCCCCCAACCAAATATAAAACCACCCTCATTATGGCATACATAGAAAAGTGCTTTTGTATGGTCAGATATCTAGATGTTTCATGTACAATATGCTTACATATTTTCCGATCACCACTCAGACTTCTCAGAGACAGTCTCAATGTTAAGCTTCTCTTGAACTTTGTGAGACACTGACTAATAAGAGTTGCCAAATTTTTGAATAATGAATACATTATTATATACTTAGAGCAGTCCCTAAAGCACACACATTTGTTTCCCCCAAATATGCCAGGTTCTTGTAAAACTTTACTCCAGCTAAACTTTTGTTTCCTAGATCTGAGTCTTGCAGAAGTGTTGGGTGGTCAGAGGTGTGCTGTTGTGTCAGCTGGCCTCATGTTTAGTTTGTTGTTCATGTGAGCATGCAGTCGACAGCGTGGCTGCGAGTCCACGTTTGAGATTTAGTGCAAACCAGACCACCGGTCTGGCAGATGAACCCATCAGTCACATTGTTGATCACTCAATGAATCGGTCAAACTGTTGGTCAGACGGTTTTCAAGCTGAAGGAATTATTCAGAGAACGAGTCTGTTGTTGTGTGATCAGTGGATGAAATGACCAGTCTCTCAGGTTTTTTGCCGTTGTCTGTTGTTGGCAGATTATGAGGTGGATGACTCAGCTGATTGACTGACGAGTAAATGACAGATGGATGGATGACTGACGAGTAAATGATAGATGGATGGATGACTGATGAGTAAATGATAGATGGATGGATAGTTGATGGCTGGAGAGTTGTGAGCTTTTCACCTCTCGCTTGCAGATGAGTCTGAATGACAGCGCTGCTGCTTGCAGCCCTGCCAACACAGAGAGCATGCTGTCAGTCTCTTCTTCGGCTACACACCTGGCTGTGTTGACAGGTTTGGTCAGGGTCTTCCTCCACTGCAGGTCCACCCGTGTGTTGACACGAACTGGTGGCGGATTGTGCCCACAAACCATATCTCCAGTTCTGGCTTAAATAGTATGACGTGTTTGGGACACGTGTGAGCGGTGGTTAGCCAGTTTCCAACATGTTGCACTGACAGACTGATCCACTGATAAGTGTGTGATGACAGATGGAGTGATGTGGTGATTGGTGTTGGCAGAGCAAGACGTGATGACAGATGGAGTGATGTGGTGATTGGTGTTGGCAGAGCAAGACGTGATGACAGATGGAGTGATGTGGTGATTGGTGTTGGCAGAGCAAGACGTGATGACAGATGGAGTGATGTGGTGATTGGTGTTGGCAGAGCAAGACGTGATGACAGATGGAGTGATGTGGTGATTGGTGTTGGCAGAGCAAGACGTGATGACAGATGGAGTGATGTGGTGATTGGTGTTGGCAGAGCAAGATGTGATGACAGATGGAGTGATGTGGTGATTGGTGTTGTATGACAGATGGAGTGATGTGGTGATTGGTGTTGGCAGAGCAAGACGTTTGGCTGCACGTGGCGGGGGAAACTCTGTGGCCTTATCCTGGACATGGATCAAGGGTTCTCTCTCTACGACCACGACTCCAAGGTCAGTCCCAAGGTCACCTGGGTCCTGTCTGTGGTCTTTGTCTGTCTGGTAGGGCTTAATTCAGAATTGTTCAAAGAATAAATACAGCTGCAGTGTAACAGTGTTATTGAATACAGCAAGAATGTGGATACATTCTCAACAGCATCTCCATCAATAATGAACACGGTGATGAAAAGGATGATATGATAACTCATCATTGTCGCACTGAGGAGATCATGATCACAGTTTGGATATTGGAGGGGTTTTTTCATGTATATTAAATTTATTAAATATGTACCAGCCGCCGTGGCGAAGTGGATTAGCGTTGCGGACTCCCAGCTGGGAGGTCGTGGGTTCGAATCCCATCACAAGTCATGTGGGTTTTTCTGCCTCGACCAGTTCCTACCCAGAGTTGAGTTGCTGCAGACTCAGTTGGGAAGACTCGGACCACACAGTCGAGTTTCATCCACTTAATGGATGCGTTTCTGAGAGTGTTGCTCAAATTTCCTGACCAACACTGCAGGTGCCTGTATCTCTCGGGCCTGGTTGACGCCGGGATATATTATGAAAGGAAGCGTAGAGTACAGCCCTGTCATGTAGTCTCAGACCGAAATGGAAATCCGTAGCATCATCTTAATCATCCTCATTCTCATCGGTCAGCATAAAAAAGGTATCAAATTCGTGGCCCTTCATGCCCTGCTCTCATGGTGACCTCAATTTCGATGTCCTCTCCACGTCTGTGGCCTTGGTTTGGTTCCATCGGGGTCACCTGTATCAGCGAGTCCATGGGGGCTGTCGTTGGACGGACGTGGTGGCGCCCTCCGGAGGGAGAGCTCACTCACGCTGGCTTCGCAACTATGCAATTACTGTCATCAGTAGAGGGCTTAGTAGGTGGTGTCCTGCGTATGTTAGATCAGAACAGGCGCCACTGAACACCACCGAAGTGACTCGGCAGCAGTGCAGTGTCTCCTCCGGTGGGTTGCCTCTTGAGGGCTTGACATTGACTGCTCCCTGTGGAGTGGCGGGGCTGTGGCGGGGCCGACGGGCTGTGGCTGTGGACGGGGTGTCGGAATGAGCGGCGTGGGTGCACTGCCTCTGAGGTGGCGTAGAGGTTGGGACAGCAACAAAAACAAAACAAAAAAAAAATTAAATATGTAGATGAAGTTATTAGTGGTAATAGTCATGTTATGAAACCAATTGGCCATGGGGCGTTGGGTTGGGACAATAGACATTTTCATAATGATTAGTGACAATGATGAAGCGGTTGCCATGGTGGTGTTGAACAATGCCAAAGATATAGACGCCCACACAGTTGGTCAGGTAAGTGGATCAGCTCTCTCAGAGAGGCGTCCATCAGGTGGATGAAGCTAGCCACCTGGTTCCAGTCTTCCCTGTGAACCAGTAGCACTCTGAACAATTCTGGGCTGAGGAGATCCACAGATGTGTGTCTTAAGACAGGATTTAAACCCACTGCTTCCAGGGCTGTACGGACTGAGCATTGCTTGTGAGACTGCTGAGTTTTGAGACTGCTGAGGTTGAACTGCTGAGTGTTGAGACTGCTGAGTGTTGAGATGCATTGGATGCTGAGTGTTGAGGTGACTGCTGAGTGTTGAGATGTGAACTGCTGAGTGTTGAGACTGCCGAGTGTTGAGACTGCTGAGTGTTGAGACTGCCGAGTGTTGAGACTGCGAGTGTTGAGACTGCTGAGTGTTGAGACTGCTGAGTGTTGAGACTGCGAGTGTTGAGACTGCTGAGTGTTGAGACTGCCGAGTGTTGAGACTGCTGAGTGTTGCGAGTGTTGAGACTGCCGAGTGTTGAGACTGCTGAGTGTTGAGACTGCTGAGTGTTGAGACTGCCGAGTGTTGAGACTGCCGAGTGTTGAGACTGCTGAGTGTTGAGACTGCTGAGTGTTGGCCCTGTTGTTGCCAGAGTTTTCTGTGGACGTATCGCTTTGCCCAGCTGAAGAGCTCCTCGGATGACGGACGCACAAAACTCAAACTGCAGTTCAGCAATGACCTCACCAAGCAGGTGGACACAAGAGTGAGTAGAGAAAAATGACAGTGCTCTGTGTGTGTGTGTGTGCGTGTGTGTGTGTGCGTGTGCGTGTGCGCGTGTGTGTGTGTTTATGTGTGTGCGTGAGTGTGTGTGTGTGTGTGTCAGAGAGAGAGCGAGAGAGAGAAGAGGGTGGTGGTGTGTGGAGTGGGGTGGGTTAGTGCGTTCAGAGGGAACTGGAATGCACACACTTTCTCCATACCTTTGGTTTGGTGAGAACCATAATTGATAATAGAGAAGTGGAATAAGATCTACCAATACTCAGCTTCTGTATGAAAAAATGTTTTGGTCAGTGTTCTCCATTCGGTAACCGAAAATGTATTTTGTTTGGGGCACTGTATTAGCATGCACATGCAGATGCCTTTTGTTGTAAAGCTGCCATGGATATATATATATGTGTGTGTGTGTGTGTGTGTGCATGCGTGTGTGTGTGTGTGTGGTGTGTGTGTGTGTGTGTGTGTGTGTGCTATAGGAGCTGGAATGCACAGACCTACAGACCCTCATCTTCTGCATCCATGCCTTCCTCTCCGCCAAACTCTCTACTGTCGACCCTCCTTCCTTGCCAACTTCTGATTCCCCCATTGCCGTGGCAACCCGCAGTGCTGCAAAGCTGCGCCCTGTCCCCTCGGGCCTCTTCGCGTGTCTCCTCCACTGCCAAAGTCGGCGTCAGATCGACTTTCATCGTCATTGTCCCAACCCAACTGCCAAAGTCGGCGTCAGATCGACTTTCATCGTCATTGTCCCAACCCAACTGCCAAAGTCGGCGTCAGATCGACTTTCATCGTCATTGTCCCAACCCAACTACCAAAGTCGGCGTCAGATCGACTTTCATCGTCATTGCCCCAACCCAGCTGCCAAAGTCGGCGTCAGATCGACTTTCATCGTCATTGCCCCAACCCAGCTGCCAAAGTTTCGTCACCGTCATTTTTTGGGTTTGGGTCAGTGGGTTGGCAAACCAAGTGTGTGCCTGAGATCCTGACCGGAACAACGCAGAGCTGTGTTTTGTTGATATCATCTGGATGCTACCCCTGCTAATCTGGATGCCTGTCAGTGCATAGAGTTATGCAGGAGTGACTGTATCATTACAGTTACATACCTTCACCCCCACTTTAAGTGCAGAATTGCTAAATGTTAAGGATAGTGAACTCTACATCACTTCTTAAAACAAAAATGTTGCTAGCGTAGCTGTTAGGTGTGTCACAGTGAGTAACTGGTATTGGAAATGAGAGAGTGGGGGTGGGAGGGGGAGACGGAGGAGAAAGGGATGGGCTTATGGAGGGAGAGAGTGAGATGGAGGAGAGGGGGTGATTTTTCTGGTGGATTAGAACATAGTTGGTTTGTGGATGTAGCAATAGTTCAGTCATTTGTGTTGTGACTTTTACTACTTCCTCTTTCCTCACAATAATATCCTGTTATTATGTTTTGAATTGGAGGATGTGGGAATGTCCTTGACATTGGGTCTACAGAGCTCTTCCTGAAGTGGGGAGTGGACAGTGGAAATGCGTGTGCAGTGCTGGGCAGGTATTGTGCGGTGTATGGGGTGGCTCATGACAACACTGCAGAGCAGATCAACCTTATTCGGTGAGGATGTTGGACATGTCAAGAACAGACCTTTGACGCGCAAATCTGTTGGCTGGAGTCTTCTTTAAAGGGGACTAGGAAGAAGAAGAGAGACAGCATATGTGCATTGTCATTGCCCATAAGTCATGGTCATCTTCAAAATCGAAGGACAAACGACAACAACCACCACTACACAGTGAGAGAAGGGCAGGGAGAGACAGAAAGTCTTCATCAAAGACCCAGATGATGATAGAGAGATAGAGTTCTTTAGCCTGGATGTGAAAGAGGTGGAAAAAAGTGGGTCAGCTTCAGACATGCAGACAGCCATTTTACACCTGCATGGAATAATCTGCAGAAATTGAAAACGGGGGGGGGGGGGGGGGGGAATTCTGTAAGGGCAGAAAGTGGTGGTGTGGTGGGGAAGGGGAGGGGAGTAGAGAAATGAAGACAAAATGAAATGACCTAAGCTTGGTGATCCAGATTTGCTGATCAGCATCACTGTACTGGCAATAAGATCTTTACTGAGCACTGTGAATGCAGAGAAGAAACAATCAGGGACAGGCTTCTCCCCGCGCTAGTATCGTGGCGGAATGGCCCCCCCAGACTTCAGGGAGGGCACACCCGTCTGTGAAACTGAAGCATAAACAGGGAAAACGTCAAAACTACATCAGGAAAAGCCGACTGGGAAAGCGCCGTCTGTTGTTCAGATGCTAGTCAGCGTGTCACTGCCAGCCTGGAATTGGGTGATGTTGTGTGCTGATGATTGTGTTCATGTGTTTCGGGTGGGAGTGGACAGGACAGTGTGTGATGTGTTAAACGGCATGGAGTGCTTCATCGTGTCATGGAACAGTGAGGTGGCTGTGTCAAAGAGCACGGAAGGCTGTGTCATTGTCATGCAACGGTTGCTGTGTCACGTGAAACAACACAGGTTGTTTGTCAGATCACATCGTGGTCGATAGCTGCTGCTGCGTGAGACTGTTTTCATCGCAAAGTCTGTGTCATGAAAATGTTTTAGATTTCTGATAAGTGGCTGTCTGTATGTGTGGGTTTGTTTTTTTTTCACTCTTTTTAATCGGAAATCATTATCATTGTTGTCTTATTCATATTTTTTATTTTTTTTGTTTTTCATGTCTTTATATTAAGTCGTGGTCATTGGACCATTTTAGAAGTCGTTTCATTTTCTGTGCTTTGTGAATCGATTATTTTTTTCCCCATTTTCTTCTTGTTTGTTTCTTGTGCTGTAGGAGTGAGTCACCGTGTATATTTGTTGAGGATAGAGGAGCTGATAGCACCGTGTCTCTTGGGATGATTAAGCCTGATGGACAAGATTCCCTGCAGTTGTCGTTTGTTCTGAAACATTTGTAAGATAACTTACTTGGCTGGTGAACTGCAAAGAAATTGCTCAAAAATGAATCTGTCTTGCATCCAATCCAGTCCTTCATGTTGTCCATCCGGTACTTCATTTACCGGCCTCTGTGGTGTCTGCCCTCTGTCCTGGCCCTTGGTTCTCCTGGACAGGGAGTCGTGGTCAGATACTCCGCCATACCAGGCGAGCTGAAAGCGCTTGACAACTGCAGGGAGAGGTCTTTGTCTGCTGGCTTGCAACCTGACAGAGTAGCTGGAGATTCTTGGACCATCTTGCCGCTTGAAAGAGAGAAAAAAGGTGACAGGAGGGTAGAATCTCAGGTGTCAAAACAAATTATGTGCTTCTTCGAAAAGAAATGAACTAGTCACCTTGCTGTCAGACAGGCATGAGTCATGAACGACTGATGGGTAGATGATCTTCTTCTTGTTGGAATATTGAAACAGACCCCCCCCCCCCCAAAAAAAAAAAAAAAAAAAAAAAAAAAAGAGGGTTTGGAAGCCAATAAGGTCTTGCATGTGTTAAGAATGTTGGTAAGAATTGAGCAACTTTGGGAATGTTAGTGTATATAGCTTAGTGTGTTTGTGTGTGTGTGTGTTATGTGTGTGTGTGTGTGTGTGTGTGTGTGTGTTCATGACCCTGCAGCTGTTCCACAAGATTTTTTTGTGGCATGAAGATGTTGGTTGGGTTGCTGTGGAAACTGGATTCGGAGTGCTGAAATTGCCTCCCTTGTTCCATGCGTGTTCAGATTGTTGTGGAAACAAGCTTGTTTCGTTCTGCTGATGTGTGTTCGTTGCTGTGTTGTTGGTATGGAAATGTGTGTGTATTCTTTTAGCAGACATTATGTTCAGGTTTCGCCCTGTGTGCCATAGGCCGAGTGTTGGCTTGGTTTGCTAAGTTTGCGCTTTTTGTCTCTGGGGTATGGTTCCACTGTCGCTTAGCTTGCACAATGTGTGCATTGGCACAGCATTGTCAAAGCCTTGACCAGTAACAGTCAGTGACCTCGTTCTAGCAGCCAATCAGAAACAAGTTTCAGTCACCACCATTTTGCTTTGTTGAGTTGGCAGGCTCCATGAGGGGAAACCAAGCAGCTTGGAGCAAGCAGCCAGCACTGTGACAGGACCATCAGGCTGCTTAAAGCAGAAGTCTGAGGGGAAACCAAGCAAACCAAGCAGCTTGGAGCAAGCAGCCAGCACTGTGACAGGACCATCAGGCTGCTTAAAGCAGAAGTCTGAGGGGAAACCAAGCAAACCAAGCAGCTTGGAGCAAGCAGCCAGCACTGTGACAGGACCATCAGGCTGCTTAAAGCAGAAGTCTGAGGGGAAACCAAGCAAACCAAGCAGCTTGGAGCAAGCAGCCAGCACTGTGACAGGACCATCAGGCTGCTTAAAGCAGAAGTCTGAGGGGAAACCAAGCAAACCAAGCAGCTTGGAGCAGGCAGCCAGCGCTGTGACAGGACGATCAAGCTGCTTAAAGCAGAAGTCTGAGGGGAAACCAAGTAAACCAAGCAGCTTGGAGCAGGCAGCCAGCGCTGTGACAGGACCATCAAGCTGCTTAAAGCAGAAGTCTGAGGGGAAACCAAGCAAACCAAGCAGCTTGGAGCAAGCAGCCAGCACTGTGACAGGACCATCAGCTGCTTAAAGCAAGAAGTCTGAGGGGAAAACAAGCAGCTTGGAGCAGGCAGCAGCGCTGTGACAGGACGATCAATGTCTGCTTAAGCAGAAGTCTGAGGGCAATCCAAGCAAACCAAGCAGCTTGGAGCAGGCAGCCCAGCGCTGGGACAGGACCATCAGCTGCTTGAAGCAGAAGTCAGATTCCAGAGGCTGTTGCCAAGAACAGAAACTTGACAGGGAGTGGAATGGGAGGGGGAAGAGGAGATCTTTGTTTGCCAGGGCTCCCACTTCTCTGCCAATGTGCGGATTTGCGGGAGAAAACTTGACCGTGAAAATCAGGGGGGGAAACTTTCCTTTTTTTTTCTTTCAGAGGGAAAAAAAAAATCAGAAACTGAAAACAAAGGTGGCAGTCAAATTCTCAAGTTTTAGTTGCACGTCCGGTATGATAGCAGATGACGCTGGGGTCATCAGATTGGGGTCATCAGATTTCATGTCCTATATGAGAGCAGCTATCGTCAGTTTGTCTGACTGGTTGAAGGCAAGTTAAGGTTGTGCTGTGACGTGGTGCATGGGCAAGACATGCAGAAGTGAAAGACACTGACAGCAGCTGCCGGAACCATGGGCCTGATTGTGGTTGGTCCAAAACCATTCGACACTCAGGTTTGGTCAGATCATCATTTTAAAACAGATTTTGAAGTTTTTTCCCCCATGGTGAGGGAGGGGTAGCTGTTGAATCCTGCCAGAATTTCATGGATCTTTACTTTCTGCCAGAGGGAACCCTGTAAGATGTTGATGTAGAAAGACAGTTGTTGTTCCCTTCATTACCCCAATGAGATTGTTGTGAAGTCGTTGATATGAGAACAAGCCTGCCTCTGCTTGTGAACCTGTCAGTTTCTGGATGATCTGCTGTTACAACAAGGTGTCTAGCTTTTATGGAGTGTCGGCTGTTGAGGTGTTGTGACAGAAACAAGCTGTCATAGCTGGAGGCCGGTTGACATCCCGTGCGAAGTGGGAAATTGGATTGTTAGCTAACCTGGAAACTGGATTCCCTAAATCTCGGGGTCAAGTCTTTTAAGGTAATTTGAAAAAAAAAGTCTCTTTTTTTTTGGTGTGTTCATAATTGATGATTAATGCATTCAGCTCAGTGTGGCTATGTTTAGATTTGCTGTTCTTCTGTGTTTTATTCATTTATTTTACATTTGTCTTTTTCATTTCATGAATAATGGGCTCATTGGTTTATCTGTTAAATATGATATGGATATTTCTTGATGTGATAAAGTGCATATGTACAGCTTGTGTGGTATAGGCATGTGAATCTTAGTTACAGGACCAGATGATGCATTTTATGAGTGAAGCATAATAGGAAGCAACTAGTTTTGATCGTGTCGACACAGATGGCTGCATTTGAGGTGGAGTGGGAAACCGGAGGACAATGCGTTTGATTGCCGTTCCTGCAATATATACATTCACTGTGGCCATGATGTTGTCACCCGCTATCTTTCTTGCAAAAATCATGCCGGTCTTGACGGCAGTACAAATCTTTGACAGTTCTTGCCAGGTGTTGGTGTGAATTCAGTTTGGTGGTGTTGGCACCAAGTCATGTGTTCATTGATGACGATGTACAGGAGTGGGTCATCTTTTGCATGGGGGAGGATTGAAAAGGTTCTCTTGTTTTCATGAAGCTGTATGATTCCTGCCAGTAGTGTTTGACGGTTGCTCGTCATGTTTAGTCCTTTTTTCTTTTTTTTTTTTTTTTGGTCAGGCGTTTGTTTTTGTCCGCGTTGTGATGCCTAGTCTTTCATCTGGCTGTCCCACATGCATGTGTATGTTGACGGTCTCACACACCCCACTGTGTATTGAGGCCCACTGGGACATGAATGTATTTGTAGTGTGATCCATTTTAGTTTAAAGTTCCATTATAACCCTGCCTTGTGTCATAAATAAAACAAAATGAAACACACAGTCACACATTTCATCACAATTCATAGCATTAATGTTCACAGCAGTTCACAATACAGTAATTTGAACATTGAAATCCTTGAGGCGGACAAAGCTAGGTCTTGTTGAGGCGGACAAAGCTAGGTCTTGTTGAGGCGGACAAAGCTAGGTCTTGTTGAGGCGGACAAAGCGAGGTCTTGTTGAGGCGGACAAAGCGAGGTCTTGAGGCGGACAAAGCGAGGTCTTATTGAGGCGGACAAAGCGAGGTCTTGTTGAGGCGGACAAAGCCAGGTCTTGTTGAGGCAGACAAAGCCAGGTCTTGTTGAGGCGGACAAAGCCAGGTCTTGTTGAGGCGGACAAAGCGAGGTCTTGTTGAGGCGGACAAAGCGAGGTCTTGTTGAGGCGGACAAAGCTAGGTCTTGTTGAGGCGGACAAAGCTAGGTCTTGTTGAGGCGGACAAAGCGAGGTCTTGTTGAGGCGGACAAAGCGAGGTCTTGTTGAGGCGGACAAAGCCAGGTCTTGTTGAGGCGGACAAAGCCAGGTCTTGTTGAGGCGGACAAAGCTAGGTCTTGCTGAGGGTCAGCTGTTTCACCTGAGCTTTGGCTGTCAGATTTTTTTAGATGTAATGGATGAAAATAAATCGTTTGAAAGTATTCCAACACAACTACAACTACTTTTGAACCCATATTCGCAAATTACGCTGCAGGGTGGATAACCAGTTTCTATCCCATTGATTAAACTCTCTCTGCTTCGTTCACAGGTTACAACATAAACATGAGAACAGCTTAAAAGTAACATTGCAACAAGATCACTCCAAAAAAAGAAAAAAGGTTTTTAAAAAACATCGCCTTAGAACAAAGGTAAGCAAGTAGATCACAGAACAGCAGTGGACAGCAAAAAAACAAAAAACTAAGAGAAAACAGAAATGTAGAGACAAAGAAAGTGAAAAAAAAGGAGAAAAACAAATGGAAGCACAGAATCTCCTAAAGGCATGCGCTCACATGCAGATGTGCATGTGCCAACAGACATGAATGCACAGGCAGTGTGGAACATGCTCAGGCTGAGAAGAGTTGACCTTTGACCCTTGCTGGGGCATGGAGAACGTCTGACCTCAGCTCGCAGTAAAATGATTTTACAAGTTAACATCTACATCGTGAACACACAAGTGTGTGTGTGTGTTGACATTTTGAGACTGTTCGACAGGATCAGGTCAGGTCAGGTCAGGCGAAAGGGGAAAGGTCATGGAAACGCAGCTTTTTACGGTCATCCGGAAGTCAAAGAAAATCATTTTGGCCAGAGGTCAGGGAATTTGCCCCTGTGCTGAACAACAGCAGCCAAATCTGAAACGTCTCACACAGGTCTGCAGGATCAGGATCAATCCTGCGAAAGGTTTCCTTCCACGTTTGCTCAGCAACTAAGACCATGCTCCAAAATACCGAAGTAAGATGCAAAAAGTTCACTCTTGTGTTCAGTCGGTATGATGAGGATTCCACCAGTTGCTGTGGGAACACTGTGATTTGGG
Organism: Conus ventricosus; assembly: GCA_018398815.1. Taxonomy (NCBI): domain Eukaryota; kingdom Metazoa; phylum Mollusca; class Gastropoda; order Neogastropoda; family Conidae; genus Conus; species Conus ventricosus. The sequence continues at coordinate 3,639,370 of CM031622.1, forward strand.
AGATGCAGTTGTTGTTGATGAAAGGGCATTTTGTTGTGTCAGTTTCTAGGTTTATTTTCAGTAACAAGAAGGAGTCGGTGTGGAAAGGTCAAGGAATTGTATACGTATAATGCTGTCCGAACTCTGCGACTTATACAGAATTGCAAGAAATGTTTAGACACACACACACAAACACACACATACATGAGTGCACATTAATAGATGCGAGTATTCACTGGCTAGACTGTGCAGATTTAGTTTTAATTTGGACTGATGCACACACAAACATATGTACATAGATGCACACATACACAGCACACACATACACTCTCTCTTATACACACACACACACACACACACACGCACACACACACTTGACATGAATGGGTTTAAACCATGCACAGATAAAAAGTGCTTTTGCATGTGCTTGTGTGTGTGGTGTGTTTATGTATATATCTGTACACGTGTTAAAGCTAATGTTCATGCTGGCATTTGTAAATGGTGATAAAGCTTTAATCCTCTTTTAATCCCTTTTTTTGTTGTTTTGCTTTCATATGTTGTCTGCCATGTATATATATGTTGTGGTGTTGAGTATTTATTCAATAACTATTGGGTTTGTTTTGTGCCAAATAAGAGCGGTAGTAATGCAAGTTGCGATGTTGAGCATTTATTTAATGACTTAAGTTCGCTTTGTACAAAATTAAAGGGCTGGTACATCTTAAGAATTGGTTCGTGTGTTGGATATTCATCTATTAAGTATTTGTGTTCAGTGACATTCATAACAGCCAGACGCCAAGAATTTCACAAAATCTTCTTGGAATTTTTTGCCATCACACAAAGTCTGTCTTGACTGAAAGAAAACTAAGGTCACAATAATTTTTTTTTTATACTGATTTTTTTTTTTCTGGATTGGATAAGCTTTCAAATGCTCGATTCTTTATGTAGATTTTATAAGTGATCGTGATTAGATTGCCAAATGTATAAGTGATTTTGACTAGATTATTAAATAAAGTTGCATTTCAGGTGATAGGGGCAGTTGGCACTCATGTACTAGTTTTTGTGGTTTGATCTGGTAGGTAAACCTGACACATTTAGGTAAGAATGAAGTGAGTTATTCCTGTAACGAAAGGTTTTCCACTGAGTATGAATTACCTACAAATAAACAACAACCAGAGGACTTTACTATTGTGATACTTGTGAAAAGGAAAAGTCCTTGATAGTTTATAGGGAGAAAATGTTTCCTAGTTGACCTTCAGACTTTACAGCGTTTATCACGCTCATGTCCGTTTTACTGCCATTGAGAGTACTTATGATTATAGAACCTATCCTTGGTAACATACCAAACTCAACGTGCTCAGCAAGCCCTCCCCACATTTACACAGTGGGCTGCCTACCTAGGTAGAGTCAACTGAAGAGCAGTCTGCTGGTGCTTATCATGTTTCTCATATCATTCAGCTGAATACTATTAGTCACTCCATGTTTCTCTCATTCCCCAGGTTTTGCCTGGAGGATGTGTGCTTTATGTAGCCACATGTCATCCATACCAACGACCAGATTGGCTCTCTCTTCTCAAGGTTGGTGATGAAATTGTACCGACGATTGAGTGGATTAGTAATGGGAAGAAGCTGGAAGAGTATTCTTTGTTTTTCATTTCGTCTCATATGTAGATAGATAAATAGATATCCTAAGCTGGTGGTGTTCTGTCAGAGCTATAGATATCCTAAGCAGGTGGTGTTCTGTTGGAGCTAACTCAATAGCAATACACTAAACATAGTCTGATCATTCATTATCTCATGACATAATATTTGGCCATATTTTGAAACTTTGACTGACTTGATAGAAAATGACCAAAGTCCACAAACTGTGCATTACTCAGAAGTTTATTACGAACAATTTCAAAATGGCCCAACAGATTTTTCACAAATTTTGTTTGTCAGTTTCTGCAAGTTCTTTTTAAAAAATATTTTTTGGGAAGAATTAGAAGATTTTTACATCAAAGAAGTGTAATTTCACACAATCATATAACCATGCTGCTTGTGGGATCGTTTACCTCTCCACAAATTCTTGTTGCCTCTCCAAACGAGATCTGCCTTCATTCCACCATCTTGTTTCTGGAAAGAGCGACTGCTGAGCTGTCTCAAAGCGCCACCATCAGAAAGAAAACCCATGTCTTTATGGTTGACAGAAAAGAACTGAGAGCTTAGGCCCATGTATCTTCGTTTGGAATGCTCAGCTCTTTATGGTTGACAGGAAAGAACCGAGAGCTTAGGCCCATGTATCTTCGTTTGGAATGCTCAGCTCTTTATGGTTGACAGGAAAACTGAGAGGTTAAATGGACAAGCAGATGGCCCATGTATCTTCTAGTTGCAAAGTGAGACGACTGCAGGCGGAAATCTAAACAAATCTGAAATAAATGTTAGTGAACTGCCAAGAGAAACGTGAACAAATAAGTCACAAGACCAAACACGATGCGTTTCGACCTCTTAGGTCTTCTTCAGGCAAGACACAAACAAATAGGACAATGAAAATGAACAAATTTTTCACTTAGCTTCGTTTGGAATGCTCATCTCTTTATGGTTGACCGGAAAGAATTGAGACGTTAAATGGACAAGCTAATGGCCTATGTATCTTCGTTTGGAATGAACTTTATTTGTGCGCTAAAAATTAAGGTGTAATTTTGGCATGTCACAGTTTGTCAGCAAAGCTGAAGCTTATACTCCGATGCATCCTCATTATGTTATATGACAGCAGAACATGGACATGTTCCTTCATATATACCTAAGTTTCAAATTGGGGGAAACTAAGGTAGACATTAGGTTGACCAATTAACAATATACAGTACGATTCGGTAAACTGAAAACCATAGTTTTTCTCTCCGATAGTTGTTTTGGGACAGATCGAAGTCGCCCCTCTCCCCAAACAAGATGGCGGAGCTGGCCCGGAGTAAAGGCAATACTCTCTGTGAAAGGCGATCAAACTGCTGATAGGTAAGGCTTCAACATTGTAAATGTTCATATGAAGGAGGGAACTTTGTTGTTTGGAAATTTCAACTTATTTTTCCGAGTAGATTTGGTGATGGACAGTACATTCTTAGGTTGGCACACATACTTTTCTTGCCTTTGTTTTTTTTTTTTCCTGTTTAGAATTTATATTGTAACTGGAAAATTTGCAGAAATTTACATTTAGCACCCTTGAAAAATCTTTTAGAAATTTCAAATGTAAATATGATAAACTTACAAATCAAGATTATTTTGTAAGCTTTTGGCTTTGATTTTGTTTTGTTTTGTTTTTTGCATCACTTTGTTGAATTTTTAAAACATCAAAAGAGTGAGTCATGAACATTTCCACCGAGTTCATCTCTATTCGGCAGCAGACCTCTATGGAGATGCTGGGGGGCTCATATAGAACACATTGTAGCCTCACCATTTCTTGGTAATTGTCTGAAATGATTTTCTCTTCTCTGTCACTCTCTTTGACTTGACCTTTTTGATACTTATCTTTATTGTCGTCTTTTTTTGTGTTCTTTCTCACCCCCCCCTCCCTCCCCTCCCCACTTCTTTATCGTATGATCCATTCTCTGGTTTCTGGATCATCTTGCACTTCTGTCTCATGTTGCAATTTGTAACTAGCTAGGTTTTGGGGTTGTTGTTTTTTAATCTGGGAACAAGGTAGTAGACGACACACTTTCCAAAGTAGACACTGTGTATTATTTTACAGCACCAGTATGCTTTTCATTAATTGTTTTTTTTTGGTTTTTTTTTTAACTCTGTGAAATCAAGGGAGTTGCCAGAGGCTCTTACTGTGGCCTTGTGTTTTTATCCTCTTTAGGGAATCAGTAGTCAAGCTGTCTTGTTCTTATGTGGACCTTGTGTTTTAATCCTCTTAGGAGCATCGTATCAAGCTTCTTGTGTTTTATCCTCTTGTTGGGATACGTATCAAGCTGCCTTTTGTTTTTACCTCTTAGGGTATCAAGCAGCTGTCTTGTGTTTTCCTTTTAGGATGCAAATCAAGCTGACTTGTGTTTTTATCCTCTTAGGATACAGTGTCAAGCTGCCTTGTGTTTTATCTCTTTGGACATCAGTAGTCAAGCTCTTTGTGTTTTTATCTTTAGGATATCAGTAGTCAAGCTTCTTGTGTTTGTATGCCTTTAGGATTCAGTTCAGTGCTTGTTGTGTTTATCTCTTAATATCAGAGTCAAGCTGCCTTGTGTTTTTATCCTTTAGGGACATCAGTAGGTCAAGCGCCTTGTGTTTTATCTCTTTAGACATCAGTATCAAGCTGCTTGTGTTTTTACCCTTAGGGACTCAGTACAAGCTTCTGGTTTTATCCTTTTAGGGTATCAGTAGTCAAGCTGTCTTGTTGTTTTTATCCTCTTTAGGATATAGTAGTCTAAGCTGTCTTTTTTATGTGGCTTAGGTTTTTATCTTCTTAGAGATATCAGTATCAGTGTCTTCTGTTTTTATCCTCTTTAGGGGATCAGTAGTCACTGCCTTGTGTTTTATCTCTTAGATACAGGTCAAGGCTTTTTTTTATCCTCTTTAGGGATACAGTAGTCAGCTGTCTTGTTGGTTGTTATCCTCTTTAGGATATCAGTAGTAAAGCTGTCTTTTCTTACTGTGGCCTGTGTTTTTATCCTCTTTAGAGATATCAGTGTCAACTGTCTTGTTGTGTTTTATCCTCTTTAGGGATCATGTAGTATGTCTTTTGTTTTATCTCTTTGGATCATAGTCAAGCTGTTTGTTGGTTTTACCTCTTTAGGGATATCAGTATCAAGTGCCTTGTTTTTTATCCTCTTTAGGGATATCAGTAGTCAAGCTGCCTTTTGTGTTACTTTAGGAAATCAAGTAGTTCAAGCTGTCTTGTTTATGAATCGGTAAAGAGCACATCAAAAGACTAAAAGGTTATAGATCTGTGTTGGGAAATGCCTTTGAACTTTCCAGAGTTTTGGTTAGGATGCAAATCACGACACGTTTCTCCACAGTTGAATGAAAGGAACCTTTCACAATGGCATCTGGATGTTTTTTTGTTTTGAAGAGTAGTTATGGTAGACTGATGCACTGTGGTCATGATGTGGGGGATAATCTTCTTACCTAGTTTAGTATGTGGATCATCTTACACAGACATAGCTTGCAATATGTTGTCAGATTGTAGGATTATCTTCTTCACAGATATGCTTTATCTACGCTCACAGACATAGCTCTGCAGCTTTGTTGATTGTGGTTGGATTATCTCTCTTACACGAATGCTATTATTTTGACACAGATAAGCTTGCACTGTATCTGCTTGTGGTTGGATTATCTTCTACACGATAAATATATCTTCTACACATATAGCTTGCACTGTTGGGCTGATTGTGGAGATTACTTCTACACAGATAAGCTATTATCTCCTACACAGATAGTAGCTTCTGCAAGTAGAGTCTATTGTGGTAGGATTATCATTTACACAATAAAGCTATTATCTTCTTACACAGATACAGCTATTATCTTCTTACACAGATACAGCTCTGGAACTGTTGGTCCTATTTGTGAGGAGATTTATCTTTTATCTTTTGCATAGACAGATGTTGGTCGAACCGTGGAGAAGATCATTTTCATTCACACACGGTAGCTCTGACAGCGTTGGTCTGATGTGAAAGCAGACCTCATTGTTAGAAAACGAAAGTGGTTTGTGATGTTATGAAAGTGGATAGAAAAAAACAGAGAGGAAATGCAAACCAGAAAAAAGGGACAAGATGGTGAAATGGGGCTGTTTCATGTGAGTGTATTACAAATCAGCTTTACACCGTTCACCGGTTGAATAAAGGAAATACATCATGGCATTTCTGGTGTCATTTTTGCGTTTTTGAAAAACGCCACGTCATAGTGGGATGTGGACAGGGCCATTGTGATCAGGGGAAATAGAGATCGTGCTTACCTAGTTTGTGGTGGAGCAGTCATTTATGATTATTGACAGATGATGTGTACATCTGTCAGGGATATCTGCCAACATCTGACGGCTTTAGCTACCAGCTCAAAACCGCTTTTCTGTGGATTGATTGTCTCTCCTTCACCGACTGCTATCTAGGAAAAGAAAACGACTGCTTGCTTCATATACTCAGCGCTCCCAAAAGCCCACATTCACAGCTTTGCGAAGGCTTGAACCCAGAACAGTCACACTCAAACGGAGTGAAAGAAGCTGAAGTACAGCTTTAGAAGGTCTGATGCTTCTTGATGGTAGCAAAAGTGTACACAATCAACCTTACTGGAAAAAAAAGAAAATGTAAAAATAAAAGAAAAAAAAGAAATTAGTTGTAGAACAGGTAACTTAATCCCATCGCTTCTTCCCATTTGTCACTTACTTTTTGCATGGGCCTTGATGTCAGGTATTAAGCAATTCCCCCACCTCCACTCCCCACCCATAGTGTCCTTCCCTGGTCGTCAGTCTATCTGCCAGTGTGTTGAATGCATCATGCTCATTAAGTGATTTTCCACGTGGTTGATTTTCATTCGTCAGCTTTGTGCCTGTTTTTTGTTTGTTTGTTTTTTTTCTTCTTTTTTTTCTTTTTTTTTTGGGTGGGGTCAGAGTTCGCATCCCTGGCCTATATGTATATATTTATTCATATATATAAACAAGTGCAATATCCAAGAGTTGAGTGAGTGGTTTGGTAACTCAGCTATAGCTGTGTTGTAACCTGAGGAAGAATGGTTCAAGAATTGCTTGAACTTGCTGTCTGCAAATTCAGGGAAAGGAAACTTGCTTTTTTTTAAAATAATTTTTTTTTTTCTCTAAAGGTCATGAAGTTCAAAAGGTGTGTTCTTTCTTTCTAGCCTGTCCATTATCTCAGGGTTGTAGTTTGGTGTATGTGTGTGTCGTTTTGTTTGTTTTGTTTTGTTTGTTTTTGCATGACGACCGAATGGCCATACCTGTGCCAATTTGAATTGTGTCCAAATCAAAATGAGTTCCAACAGGACTAATACTTTTCAATCAGTCTGAGACAGCCCATACACTGTTAAAATATTTGAAAGTATCGAATGTGTGTGTGTGTGTACGTAAGGGTGTGTGTGTGTGTATGTGTGTGTGCTTAGGGTGGGTGTGTGTGGGTGGGGTGGAGGGGGCCGCAGCATTTATTTCACATGTCTTGTCTGTGACTTTATTGTTTTTGAGTTGTGTGAATGCATGTTGAGCATGGAAATGGAATTGTGTGCATAAGTATGCAGTTTTTCTTTTTGTTTTAAACAAGTACATGATGATGAAAGCACTGCCTGTAACAGTAGCAAAGTGTATTATTACACTTAGAAAACACCAAAAAACAACAACAGCACATCATGAATTCCTGTTTGCTTTGCCTACCCGCCAGCTTTTTCAATCAAGCATTTTGTGCTTCCGCTGTTTATATACATCGAGATTCATCTGTTTTCCTCTGTCAGTGTGATACTTCTCTTTGTATTGGATGATGGTTCCAGTTGCCATGGTAAGTGATCATGAGTGATTGTTGGCTTATGTATATTTCCTTTTTTTGTTTTCAAGCTTGAACCATGTTTTTGGCAGTCAGTTGAACTGCACGAAAACAGACAGATTATCTTTCCTTGCTAGTATTAGTGTGTGTTTCTTACATAGTTGTTTCGTTGGTTCAGGTAGGTTTCCAGTTGACATCAAGAGGCTGTGATTCTGTCTGTTCATAGGCTTGTCTCCTCTTGTGAGGATAACAGGAGGGCTCCTCACGTATAGATTAGAGCCAACCCCACTTTTTTTGTTGTTGTTGAAAATCTGAGTTCAAAATTGTCTCCCATTTCTGTCATTCCTGTTCATTTGACTCTGTGTTTCCAACTTTCTTCGCTATGGTATGCATCTCTCTCATGATACCAGTTTACCTTTGTTCTAAAAGTTTTATAGCGTACTGGCTACATTTTGTTCTTGTGACAAGGTGAACATTTGAATGAGCGCTCGCTGTCGGTTCTCTGGGATTATTGACAAAAAGGTTGTTTTGATGCATTTTGGGGGAGTTACGTGAACATGTATTTTTAAATGGTTTTTGTTTTTTTATATTTAGGGCAGGTAGATCAAGCAGAAGGTCTAACGCCGTCAGTGAGTTCTAGTTCTGTTAGCCTTTGGGACGTCGGTTGTAAACTTACTTTAGCATAATGTATCATATGTGTGCATTTTATGAATAAATGGGTCTCTGTTTTGTGAGGAGACCGAAATGCTGTAAGGTGACAGCAGGGACTGTTATTTTTTTAACATGGTGATAACTCCAGTTGTATTGCATTGTATTGTACTGTACCACATGGCATGGTAGCAGATCATATCGCAGTATGCACAATATTGCATTGCATGGTACTGTACCACATGGCATGGTAGCAGATCATATCGCAGTATGCACAATATTGCATTGCATGGTACTGTACCACATGGCATGGTAGCAGATCATATCGCAGTATGCACAATATTGCATTGCATGGTACTGTACCACATGGCATGGTAGCAGATCATATCGCAGTATGCACATATATTGCATGCCGTTTTCATCACAGCAAATTTCTCGGCATGAAATTTAGTCTGCTATCCCAGGGTTAAGAATATCGTTATTCAACATCTTACACACCCCCCCCCCCCCCCCCCCCCACCTATATGTATGTGATAATGGTAATAACAAGGTATGTTTAAAGCATTTTCTGAAAAATTTTTTTCTTTTTTTTTGGGGGGGGGGGGGGGGGGATTCATTAAATCTGTAAAGTGACCTTGATGGCCAAATGAACCCCATACTGTAGTCACAGGTCATGCAGACTTGTTTTCAACGAAAGATTGCCAGTCTCAACAGCAGACCTTTAAGGGATAGTGAAGAGGAAATTTTTTTTAAAAACCCACCCTCTGAGACTGGAGCCATGGACTCGGCACGTGTTGATTCTCTGGCTTCCTAGTCGAGCGTTGTTCACTGAAACCACTTTTCCACACTGACATGGCCTGTGGGAATTAGGGGGGGAGGAGGAGGGGGGGGGGGGGGGGGGGAGGATGTTGTCAGCAATGCACCAACATGCTGCTTGCCCCAGACTGATGCCTGTAGATACCACACTTGCTGGTGGTGTGGCACACTTCCCAGCACACACATATACAGACACTCAGAATATTCTCTCCCTGTCCCAGATTGTTGTGAATCGGAAAATGCAGGTCATTTTGCACAAAGGAGTTTGACTTGGCCTTGAACTACAATCAGTAACCAACCCTGCAAAATAACTGACCCCATGTTTGACAAAGTGTGATGCTAAATGTGTGTCCGAGGCTTTTCATCGTTTTTATTCATTTGTTGGAACCTATTTCATGAATCCGCCGAGACTGCACACTTTTGTCTGCACATGTACTTGCCTTATTTCTGTGTGTCTTGTGTAAGCTTTTTAGTTCAACTCTTCTTGTTCTGCTATGCCATGCCACTCTCTGTGGGGGTCGAGATGATCTTGTGTAATAGAGCACACAAGACAAGGCTGACATGGTACACTCAAGACATGCTGGTCAGATGTCAGTTTACCATCGTATTATTCAAGACTGTTAGTTAACTGTGGAGACATACACGTTTTATTCAAGACATTGTTTTAAGACATTTGTGATATACTCCATTGTACTCAAGGCACTGGTTGATGTTTGTAAAACATTTTTCTTTTGTGTTCAAGAGAAATTGTAAGGAAGACGGTTGCTGTTGTCCAGTTTCAAGACGTTGCTGGGAAAGATTGTTGAAACAAGAAAGGCAGTCGATGAAGCACAGGCATGTTTGCACTCTTGTATGCTTATTGGGATTCTAATTTATTCCACATTTGTACGAGTACAGAATATAGAATGCACGATGAAAATTCCAGAAATGTGAATTGAGCATTTGACAACTTTCAGTTGAATAAACCAGTAACAATTGTAATTTAATTCACTAGATTGCTGTGACGTAGGAGGTCATTTTTAAATGATCAGGCTGCCGTTTCGATCACATACTGAATTTTCTTTCATCTTTTTAATGAGGGTGTACACTGAACATGAACGACGTGATTAGGCAGCGTCTCCTTTGGTGGGTTGCCTCCTCTTGGTCTCATGTTGCTTGCTTGCTGTGTGTGGATTGCTATGCAGAGGCCGAAACAGGACAGTCCTGGCTGTAACTATGCATGTGATGGCTGGAATGAATGGTGCAAGAGAAATGACATTCAAGAGGTGGGAAGATGACAGAAAAAAAAAATAAGGGTGAAAATCGGTGCAATTCATTGTCAGTGGAAAGCTTGTTTGTCCCAATATGTGACTGTCGGTAGAATCTACAAGACACTGCTAGTCTTGTAAATGGTGAAGAGTTGTGTAACAATTTTAAAGAGATTTGATTCAAAGACATTTTAAGCTTTTTTTCCCCCTCCATTCCCAACTGTTTAGTTTGTTACAGCACAGCTCAGACGTTCAGTTTCATCAAGGAGGCGTCGCTGCGTGCGGACTGGTCCATATGTAGCATTACACCACACATTACGGCCAGGAATTTAAACCAGTACGTACGAATTGGAGCTGATGGACTCAAATGAATTAACAACCAGATTAGAAATGAAGAGGAGGGTCCTACTTGTCTTTTTCTTTTATGTGTGTGTAGTGAATACAGCTCGGAAACTTCAGCAGATGAGACCTCTCTCTGGGAGGATTCCACGTCCCTTTGTTAACTTTTTTTTTCTTTAATTTTTTATATCCAGACAGCAAACCTAGGATGGATGCAATGATGTTTTGGCCTCTTCCTTGATCAGCGTGTGTCTGCATTCAGGCGGAAAGTTGGTGCATGTCTATTGCTATGTATATAAACGTAATGTTGTGCAACTCTTCGCATGGTCTTTTCTTGCTGTCAGTAATTTGGACATTTCTTGTAGTGTTAACGAGACTTTACAAGTTAACGAGTGGTGTTAACAATGCATGCATGACAATCCTACTCGATGTACATGGATTTGTATTTTGTGCAGATGGCCTGTTACTCCAATGCATTTTTCTCCCACTGGCTTGGGCGTTTCTGTGTGCATGTATTGCAGTGTGACAGCGCTGCTCATTGCCTACGTTCCCGTGACGCAGTCGGTTGCATATTGCTTCGCTGTGATTGGATGGTTTGTTGTGGCAACAAATAGATTGGTAAATGCCATAATGGTGGATTGTGACCAGGATTGTATCAGTTAACAGAAAAAATGTTGTAGCATGATTCAGCATTGTGACCAGGATTGTATCGGTAACAGGAAAATGTTGTAGCATGATTCAGCATAACGATTGTTAAAGTATCGTAGTCATGGTTGTTCAAGGAGTGACAAGCACAAAAGTGACAAGATAAATAAGAATCGTGGATATTTGTTACAGGTGCATGTTTCAAATAGCAGCATTTTTTTTTTTTTCCTAATTTGTTTTTCTGTGTTATGTTTTCTTTCCCTTTGTATTTTTGCCTCTTTCAAAATGAAGTAATTCTCTTGATGGTCCGAGTGGACGACTGAATGCGTTACCATGGCAACTGATTCATTAAACATTTTTTTTTGTATATCATGACAATGGTCTTAGTGCTTCAGTGATTCAAAGACGTTGAAAAGCGTGAATGTATTTTGACTCGGACTTGACAGCGTGGAATCCCTCAGGGTCGTAGCCTAGGACTACATTTGTTCACCGTTTTTTTTTTCATAAACGATTTAATAAATGTCAAAAACATGCAGAATATTTGTTGACAACACAAAGATACATAAAAAGGGTGACTGTGGTGAAATTGGAATGATGTACGTTGCTACACCATCATCTCCTGAAGACAGATGGATGCCGACGACAATTTGACTTGCATACTCAAGAGACGATGAATAAAGCAAACCAGATACTGAGAACAATCAAATAAACATTTGTTTAAATAAGGAAATACTATGATTATGGTACGAGTCGATAGTTCAACTGTCTCTAGCACTCTGACAGCGAGGGACCCCCTTTAAATACGACGGCAGACTAGCTACCTGAAGATTTTGCAGAACTGACCGATCCTGGCTACTGACACGTGTTCTGTGCGACTGTCGGCTAAACTCTGTCTCGCAGCTCTCATGTACCTGTGCTGTTATTCTGTCATATCACCGTTACTGAGAACATATACAGCCGTTTTCAACCCTACTGGCCATTCACTAATGCATGTAAAGTGCTGTCGTTTCTTCTCACAGCTCATGTACCTGTGCTGTTATTCTGTCATGTCACCGTTATTGAGAGCATACACAGCCGTTTTCAACCCTACTGGCCATTCACTAATGCATGTAAAGTGCCGCCGTTTCATTTGGCCAGTTTGTTAAAAGCATTATCAGCAGAAACTTCCCTGTTAAGTGCACACTTGCCTGGATTTTTCCCTCTTTGATGGAAAGGACAAGGAACCTGGTATCAAAACCATAGAGCTCAAAAGGAGATGAAAAAGTATGTACTAAGTGTGATTGTAGGATACTCCCAAGTTGTATGAAAACACAAATCTGCCCCCTAATCTTCCTTCCCCCCCCCCCCCCCAAAAAAAAAAAGGCACACACATAAGCACAGGTTGGATATATATGCTACACTCACCTTAACACACACACACATCCATTCGGCAAAGAATCTTTTTTTTTAAGCCAATTTTATTGCTAAAAAATTAGTCAAAACGACACGATCTGTATCGCTTTGCTGAATACAAAGAAAAATGTGTTACGTGGAAAGGGAACCCTCCGGATTACTGTCAGCATAAATGATGAAGACTACATAGTTTGAAAGCAAGAGCACAAGTGACCAAAATGGAAGCATGACAGAAACTTGGTAATGATGGAAAAAAGAAAAGAAAAAAAGCTGTATAACAACTGGTAACAAAACTAATTTGAAATGAGAATCTAGCAAAACCATACAGAAAACAAACCACCCAAACATTTCTTAGATCAATCGCATAAGCCCAATCAACTTGGTCAACATTCACACAGCATTTACACCATCAGCCAAAAATGGTCAAAGTTCAGCAAAGCGCAAACTGTAACTCAAGCATTAAAATTCATCTGTAGCATCTACTCACAAACTGGAGTGACAAAAAGAAAACAAAGCAAGCAAGTGGAGCTGGTGGAAAATGGTAAACGAATTATGTAATTGCAATCAATATTTTTTTCCTCCCCCAACAGAACCCAAACCCTCTAGTTCTGATAAACGTTTCCAATCTATATGCAGACTGTGGTCAGAAGTCCCTGGAAGTTCGATATTCATCTTTTTTGGCCACCACCTTTCTGTCTTCAGAGTCAAGTGCTATAGTTCTTGACCACTAAATGTACTACACATAAAACTAAGAAGAGCATTAATACAAAAAAACAAAAAGGAAAAAAAGAACGGAAAGAAAAGCCTATCACGAATGTTTGAAGTTGACAAGACCCAATAAATTATCCAAACATTCCAGACAATGCTCAATTATCCGAATGTGGAAGAGCTCTACTAGACATTCTCTCAGCTGTTCTTGTCAACCTCCATCTAGGCCTTGTTTTGGGGCGAACGTGTGCTCTCGCACATGTACGCATTTGTGAAGATGCTCCACTACTCTATACACAGGTAAAGAACTGAAATCAGATACAGGGATAATTATGGTGCCTTTCCCAGTCAAGCTCAAGCATCGAGTCACAACCGTGTCAGTACACAAGTGTTTTTGAACTACAAATCATGTCTATAAACACGAGTCCAGCCTAACAATGAGGGAAGTGCAGCATGAGTCTCGGTGATAAGTTTCATTGACGATACACGAAAAACACACTGAACACAAACTAAAGGCAAAAAAGTGGTACTGAAACAAAGCCTCTCTCCTTGAATTTCAACTGTGATTGGAGGCAAGGAGAGGATGTGGCAGAGAATTAACTCCCTTTCTCTGACAATAATGAATGCATTCAATTTTGACCGATATTCTCAGACAGCCCTGCACCTTTTTCTTTCTCCCCTCTGAAGAAAAATGGGCAAAAATGCAATTGAATTCTGGACTGGCAAGTCGCCAGTGAATATGTGAAATGAACAAATTCAGGATAACCTCTACCCCTTCGTACATACCCCCCCCCCCCCCCCCCACACAACACACACAACACATCAACAACAACCAAAATTTGATCAATATAGGAAGAAGTGACAAGTACATAAAATAACTCAAGTGTCCATGTAAATGAGGGAAGCCACAAGAACCACACATTTACTTTCACAACATTGGAAGTGTGAACGAAACCAGTGGACTCCATCAACGACAATGATAAAAAGATTTGCACACAATGGGAACAAAATGGATGATTCTTCAACAAACAACAATGAATTTTTGCTGACAATGGGAAGAGAGACCAAGCCTACCAGGGCTACCACCTTTCGCACGTGTACAGTTGACTTTAAAAACAAAAGTCAATATATAAAAAAAAAAGTAAAAGCGGGCGTAACACGGAGGGCATTATAGCCGGGTAGACTAGACGGTCTCTCTGTGGGGAGGGAACCCCCGAACGGCTGTAGAAGGACCGCTGGAGGTTTACAATAAACATCTGTCAATAAAAGAGTTGGCAAATACACATCTTTTGTGTTGTTTTTAGTCACCAGAACAACATGGGTGATGGCGATATATACGATGACAGAGAGGAGGACAGATGAAAAGTACGAATGCTGATATAGACACATCCAGTGAGAACAACGAACAGCACTTTCATACATGACGTGAAGGGAGTGAATGTTATTCCAATACACAATCCACTATGTACATTGTTCCAGTGCACACTGTACACTGCCATTCGTCCAGAGGGATTTACAAATTGGTCACAGCCAACAGCCTTTTAGCGTTGAGCTGAACAAAGCAGTTACCAGGCAACAAGAAAATCAGTTTTTCATCTAAAAATTACATTAAAAAGCGAAGGGGGGGGGGGGGGGGGGGGGTGGATACTTTTTGTTATGGAGGGGCATGGGGATCAGACACATCATCCTTCCAGTCTAACCATGGAGGAATGGCGATGGAGCGTCAGCTCTTCCCATCTAGGACACCAGCTTTGGATTTTCAACGGACAGCCCACCTCTTCCTGCCTTGTGTTGGTCAAGCCCCCTCCACCCCAGGTGACAGCCCACCTCTTCCTGCCTTCTGGTGGTCAAGCCCCCTCCACCCCAGGTGACAGCCCACCTCTTCCTGCCTTCTGTTGGTCAAGCCCCCCCTCCATCCCAGGTCACCTCTTACTGCCTTGTGTTGGTCAAGCCCCCTCCATCCCAGGTGACAGCCCACCTCTTCCTGCCTTGTGTTGGTCAAGCCCCCTCCACCCCAGGTGACAGCCCACCTCTTCCTGCCTTGTGTTGGTCAAGCCCCCTCCATCCCAGGTGACAGCCCACCTCTTCCTGCCTTCTGTTGGTCAAGCCCCCTCCATCCCAGGTGACAGGCCATCTCTTCTTGCCTTCTGTTGGTCAAGCCCCTCCATCCCAGGTGACAGGCCACCAACAGTTGCCCTTCACCTCCGACAGTGACGCAACTTCTGCCCCTTTCTGTTCTGGTGCTTGAAGCTGTGTATGGGGACCCTACAACTCTAGTTCTGTGCCTATAACCTCAAGTGATGTAGTAACTGTTCCATTCTTGCAAATGAATCACATGTACGAGTTCCAAAGATGATTTGAAATGCAACAGAAAAGTTCCAAGCCTGCCACAAGATATCCGTACCTCAGCTACAGGAATGCAAGACAGGACAGCTAACCCTAAAGTAACATTTTCTCCAGCAAAGATCATTTAATGTTATGGCCCATGTTCAAAACAAGAAAAAAAAAACAATATTAAACTGAAAAATGTTTAATAATCATGTGAGAAAAAACACTGTGTCCATAATCTGGTCCTAGATCTTCTAATCCTGGTGATGTGACAAACCGCAAAGCATGGATCTCAGAATCCCCCCCCCTCCATTTAACAAAACATCCGGCATGGATCTCCAAATCCCCCCTCCCCATTTAATAAAACATCCGGCTCTCTTCTCAATGGAGACACCAGACATATGATAATAGAAAATCATACACCTAACTAACATTCCACTCTGTGCAGCTTGTGATTCTTTCCACATTTTTGGGAGCGTGGGGGACAATGTACCTCTTTGTCACTTCATGCCGTCAGTTGAAGCTGCCCAACACGGAAACAAATCCAAGGACAAAGCAATTGCAGCAAGGGAAAGGTACTGGGAGTGGCCTAGAGGAAAAAATGGGCGTCACAAATGCAGAACAAAGCTCCAATATTCCTGTAGACCACAGACAGTGACCACACCAGTAGAGGACTTGGCATCCACTTTTCTCACAGTCCATTGCTTACACAATGTGATGTCAACCGCCAAGGACAAAAACACACTACCAAAACTTATAACCATGGGACAGTGAAAGGAATAAACATGCTCATCTTTCCTGCAACTGTCTGCTCTAATGACCTTTTCCCATGTCCACGGCAAATTGAGTCAGTCACATGCTCTAACAGAACTTCAGCAGCAGCAGAATATCAACATCAAGCCAGAACTTAGACGAAGAAAACAAAAGCAATCAACCAACACACACACACCAAAAAATTACCTAAATGTAATGGCAAACTTAATGACAGAGGTATGTAATATACTGTGCAAGACACTGATTGTACACACTACTCACAATGGTAGAACTAAGCTATACACTATGTCCATAGTATTAACTATATTCAACATGTCTTAAATCTCCCCAAACACGGGATGACAGTGCAAACATTCAGAGAAGGAAAGTCATCGCTTCACACTGCCATCCTCCTCCTTTCTTGACAATGACGTCGACTGTAGGATGCTGGAGTGCATCTCGCTTCCCATACCAGCCACCAACAAGAGCATTACTTTCAAACGAATAAGGGCAACCACAACAACAAAAAATAAAAGAAAAAAAAAGCCCGGTTACTTAGCCACATCATCACTGAAAGAAAAGAAATCTACATCGACTCTTGTTCTTTACTACAGCAACACCAGGGTATACCCCCCCCCCCCCTCACCGTTTTTTGTTTCTTTCTTTTGTGTGGTGTGGTGTATGTGTGGAAGAACTTTTAACAACAAAGGGGGACAAAAAAATCTCTCAAGTAGTCTTAACATCTGAACAGTCAAGATCAATGTCAACACTTGCTATTCTGGCAATGGGAAATCAATTTTTTCCCCAAAAAACACTCAGGCAAAGGGTAAAACATACACCGACGTCCAATACCACAGGAACTATGGTCTGTCCAGCAAAAAAAAAACCCACAGCAGATACAACAGAATGCGAACAGAGTTCACACGCAACAAGAGAGGCAACAGAATACTGAGTTAGCAAAACACACAGCCAATTACAGCTCTGACAGTCCTGAAGCTATCAGTGTCAAGATCCAACCTATGCACAGATGGGCAGCAGAATGCTGCATACTAACAATCTCTGAGGCAAGAGGTGCAGAGGCAGCCAACACTTGGCTGCTCACAGAAAAGCAAGGATCTCTTTTAACAGCAAGCGCGCATTTAGGTTGTTGGTTCCCACACACAGGACACAATGTATTAAAAAAACAGGCCTGCCACAATCAACAGAACCTCTGCACTATCACCACAGTCCCTCACGTTTGGGGGACTTACCATTCAGTCTAAATCAAATCAGAGTGAACACTGCTTTTGTTATACCATGGAGTGAACTTTGTTTCAGTGGATAAAAGAACTGCCTTTGTTATGACAGGATGTAAACATCATTTACAGCAATGTAAATCATTGTAGACACTGCCTTTTACCGTGTCCAGATGTAAACATTGTTTAAATCAATGAAAATTGAACATAATGCAGATTTTTTTCCTGTCCCCTTGGAAGAGAAGAAAATGAACAAGGAAACTTGTGCACTCAAGTGTGAAAAGTAAATCTACTCAAGAACTTCAAGGTTAAAAACAGGGAAAGTCTGGTCCTCTTTGGCATGACCATGCGCTTGAAGACTTCAGTCCCAATATGAATTTTCCTCACTTCAGGCATCAGTACCATGACAATGTCATCAGAAATCAACAAACCCAGAACGAAAGCAACACACTTGCTCATGAACTGCTGTTAACCAGACTGACAGGGCACACTGTACAAGATACAGGTGAAAATTTTGCAGCGACAATGGGGGGGGGGGGGGGGGGGGGGGGGGGGGGGGGGGGTTGATTTTGAAAATCAGAACCAATCAAACAACAGTGTATACATACAATTTCTGAATCATCTGAAATGTATAAACAACTTCTCTGAACTCTGTTATAATTTCTTTAAGGTTTGCTCAGCTCAATCTGTTAAACGGAATGATGGGGCTTGGACCTCCTAATTGGAATGATGAAATCAAGACAACAAAACCTCCCGTCTTGGGATATTGCAGTTTTGATGGAATATCCAAGTTTACCACTCGACCGACTCCACAAAATCATGTCTACCTTGTATCTGCCTATTTGTCACAGCTGAGTGAATCTAGAAGCTGCATACACATGATGGAATTACACTGGTCAACATGACAAATGTACAGAGTCAAACATACACAAACTGGAAGAGAGACTCACACACGGTTGTGGACATGGGGAACACAACACAGACAGTACATCAGAATGACACTTCACAGAGACTAACTACTCAATGCATGGCAAGCATCTCAAAGGCTGGAGAGAGACGTCAAGTTTAGGGTAGAACAAGTTTCTCTCTTGGTTTCCAATGCACTGAACAAGTTATTTCTTGGTAACCCACCTTTTAAAAAAAAAAAAAAAGACAAATATAATCTCTTCTAGCAGTTTGACATGCCAACATTTACTCAGTTGTAACAGCCACCTTCTGTGAACATGTCTCTTTGTGGAAGGGGGCGCGGAAGTGGGGAAGGGGAACAGAAGTACATACAGAGCAGGGCAAAGAGTTGCAAAGCAATGGCTGTGACTCAGGAGGGGCACGCACATTGCCCTCCTAGTCTTCATTCTGACAAAATCCCCTCATAAGGCACGCAATCAACTGCTAAGAGAACCCCCCCCCCTCCCCCAAAAAGCAAGGTCCATTCTTAAAGAGAGAGCAGCTTCTCTCCTGACATTTTTTCTGACCTGTTCATCCTTTTGTTCATGTCCCCATTCACTGGACAGGAGTTTCACATGGCTGATATTTCCTCTGTCTTTTTCTTTACCAACTGAAATCTAAACAAAGTGATGGACCCACTGACAATATCATTCCACACAATGGCTGACACTTCCTCTGTCTTTTTCTTTGTCAATAGAAATCTAAACAAAGTGATGGACCCACTGACAAATCATTCCACACAAGTACATGAACAGGGAGCCTTCTGTGCAGCTGCCCAAGATGCCATGACTGTAAATCAAATGTCATGTGACTGTAAACCAATGTCACATGACTGCACCTGTAAACTAATGTGACATGACTGCAAGCTAATGTGAAACGAGTGTCATTTTCAGGGCTCCAGGTAGAGGACAGGAGGCTATGGATGTGGAACTTGTGTCCAGCAAGTTTATAACTCACAAAAAGTGTATTGCAGCATGAATAGGGATGTCTTTTCAGGCTTGGCTCATAAACATACTTGACCTAAACTGTCAGCTATAACACAGTGATCTACCTGACATGACTTCTGCCGCAGCTGTCAGCTACAATGTGTAAACGTGAGATATTACTTCTACTAAAGTTAGCCAGGACAGAACTACAGAGACAAAAGAAATGTCCTAACGCCTCCAGCAACACACCATGATGGACAACTAATGGCACTGTGGCCTGCACACGAGTTGCATGCTCCCAGTTTGTCAACCCGAGGCCCGCCATGGCTCACTGCACCTCGTTGTCTGTTGTGAACTTGCTAACACCCTTCCCCAGGCCGTCTGCCCATTTCTGTTCTAGTCATCTTAGCCTGAACCACCAGCCTGTTGCTTTAGTTTCATCATCAGATGGCCATGCATGACGAGGGGAAAATAGTCATCAAGATTAATGATGGTAGTATTCTTCAGGTGTAAATTTGGCACTTCTGTCTTGAACTGTTCATTGGGTTTGTTGATTAATTGGAAAACTTGTTCAGGTGACTCTCTACAATAAAGAAAGTAAAGAAAAATTAACATGCACGGCTTTAAACTTATAAAATGAAAATGGAGGTGGTAAAATCAGTCTCCTTCATCACTGGAAAAGTTAGCCATCTTCCCAATAGTATGTGGACATAAATTGTAGAGGTGTCAATCATCAGGACCTCTCCTCCTCCTCTCCCACCCCCCACCAATATTCTGCGAGCTGAGGGCTGGCTGTATTGGTGCCTTCACTGCTTGGGGCTATTAGGCATACCGTGATGAAGAAGAAAAAAAAAAAAAAAAAATGTGGCCCATGGCCCGCACTGTATGATGGACCGTGGACAAGTCTGCATTTCCTGACAAGAACAGGTCGTTCACCCCGTCGTACTCTGCCTTGCACCTGACTTCGCTTCCAGTGTCCCACGTTACATGCCAAATTTCAATACCTCATTCAGCTTTCTAAACCTTACCAAAGTTAATAAAAACCCTCTTTGAATTGGTGGTAAATAAACTTCTGCTGTGTCCCTGGCTACCACGGTTACATCCATGGTTCACTCCTTTCTCCTGGCTGCCCACAGACCGACCTTGCACAAGGTCCCCAGCTCATAAACCTTTTTCACTCAGAACTAAAATCTCTCCACTGGTCTCTAACCTTGGCTTAAAAAAACAATCCTTTCCTCCTCCATCAAGTGGCTGAAAACCTTTGTAGGTCCCCCTCCCTCCCCGTCTTCCCCGGTGCACTGACCACGAGCCTCCAGTGGCTGGATGGAGAGCCGGAGGCCCCAGCAGGCTGACTCTCTGCTGGCTCGATCACACATTCGACTCGCCCGACTGGTAGCCAGGAGGACCTTCCTTCTTGGTTTTGGAGTAGACGCCGATGAAGGAGCCGTCTTCAGTGAAGGCCTGGGCTTCGTCTCCGTACTCATCTCCGAAGGACTCGTCATCCCCAGGGGAATGTTTTCATCGAAGTCCAGGTCACCCAGGGGCTTCTTCTCGGGCATGTAGTCGTAATCCCTAAAAGTACACAATAACAGGATTATTGGAAGCTTCTTCAATGCTGCTACTGATACACCCGTGTCTGTGCATGTGCCCGCGTGTGACACTGCCTATGCACTACAAGCAACTGTGTCCACAAATATGCAGCAACAGGCTTATGATTCCATCAAGGATAAGATAAGATAATGTTGCTTATAGCCCAGCCGACCGCAAAGGGCACATCAGGGCTGTTCCATCAAGGGCAGTAATTGCGGACAACACTGTGACACTGCAGATGAAATGTGAATATATGCATGTACAATGATGTGATTGCATGTTACAGGATTTTTCTTTGGGGGGGGGGGGGGGGGGGGGGGGGGGGAAGGGGGGGTGGGGGGTGGGAGGGGGTAAGGGTGGACTTTCCCCAGTTTCTCATGCCCTTTTTGAGGCAACCTTCACGTTGTTCGTAGACCACCTCCTCCCACATTGAGTCATGCACAAAGGTATACACACATGCATACGCACAATGGATTTGCCTCTGGCAGAAAATCCATTTTAATAAGTTAACATCACCATGCACTTAAAGAAAAAAAAGGACTCATGATGTCTGGGTAAACAGCATGAATTCATGCTGGGAAAAAAATCAGCTTACTCAATAACTTTAAAGAATACAAAACACTACGCAAAAGCTACTCCCGGCTCCCACCCCCCCAGCCTGTCGACTTACGCTCTTGACAGATCATGGAAGCCGCTGTCCTTCAGCTCCTTCTCTGGATCCAACCCAGCGGCCGTTTCCTTTCGGTCCACTACACACAAACATACATACGCACACACTTATTTACATATGCACATAACAGTTTTACATCAGTCACTAAGAACATACATCATACCTGAGAGTATATCTTGCTTCTGAGAGTATATCTTGCTTATCAGACATTTTCATACACTGGTTTTCCACCTATCTGGAATTTCTTAAGTATTTTCAAATTTTTCTTTTTTTATCCCCTCACTTTTTCATTTTCAACTGGATGTAAACACTTTGCAGTTTCATCCTCAACAATCATTCCACATGTGAAAGCAATTTCTTGACCCTAGCCATTTAATTCTGTGCACTGCGAATGGAACTTGTGAGCAGGAAAACGGATGAAGTTATCAAAACAAGAACTTCTTTAAAAAAATGAGGGAGAACAAGATTGGAAAGGCAGGGACGGACAGAGAGAAAAAAAAAAAAATCACATTCTAGTCACAAAGAAACGTTTGAATCACATTGGTGATTTTTCTTAAAACAGACATTTCTGAACATATTCTTCCCTTCCCATGATTTCAAACAAAAATGTGTTGCTTAATCCGTGACATCTTTTGATATTCATAATTAATATTTCATGTAACATGTATAGAGCAATGGAACTGTTTTCCCTTGAATATATTTATGCTACTACAGCACTAATCTTAGTCCAGGTATGTTCTCAGTTTCTGGTGTGTCTTTTTGTGTTTTAAACATACATACACATATATATATATGAGTAAATTGACAAGATAAATATGCATGGAAAAGAAACAAATAACAAGTGATGTTAAGTCTGCTTTCTAATATTTCGGCATGTTACGATCTTTCTCTGGGGACTTAAATCATACAGATATCTGCATATGCAAGGGGTAGATGTGTTCTGAATGTCAAATGACTTTTCAGTGAATGTTATCATTTGGAAAAAAGCAAGATGCGTCTGCTGGGCAGAGAAAGACAAATGTCCACAGCAATCAGCAGCATGTCTCACTGAACGCATTTTGCTCTCCGACTACAACAAAGCCTCGAAAAGATCTTAAGGCACTGGAATTTTTGCAATAACTGGCAATATGAAATGCATTCCCACAGATATCCAGCAAGTTTTTTTCTGTCCTGGATTTCATCCAGTATGTTTACAAACGGATCAACCCACATAATCGGTTTTCAGCCAAGCATCTTTAGCTTACAGTCACGGTCTTCATATAGAGCTGCCCTGACCTCAAAAGCACAAAGTAACATTTTGCCCTTCCAAAGTTAAAGAGTAGCACTCACATGCGATCTCACAAGTCAGACTCAACAGCACTTTCACACGCTGTTTGCTTGGGGCCAACATGATAGCGGACTAGGAAGACCGAAATCTCACTAGTTACTGTGTGGCTTTTGATTTGAACTTTAAAAAAAAAAAAAAAAAAATCAACACAACTGACAATGAAACCAACCGATGAGGAGACAAAATTAAGATCATCTACAGCCCTTTTTCTTCTGCTCTTTCTTTGTCTGCTTACTTACCTTGACCACTTCTTCACAAACTAAAGACTACACTTGGTTCCATTTAAGCTGCCAGTTAGTCTGTAAGGCAAAATGTTGTCCATTTGGGGTTTCTGGCGTTGCATTTCATCACAAGGTGTTGTAGCCCAGCATTAGCAACCGAATCATGGTCATGGCGCGCTACATCAAAAGCATAGCACTAGGCCGCTCTGGTCTTCATTGCTCCTCTTTTAGTCCTCCAGCAAGGAGCCCTGACTGCTTTGTTGAACTCTCTTTACTCAGAACTGCTGCACCAATGCTTACAAACCTTCATGGACAGACGGAACGTGGTCCAAAGACAACCGCATTCATTTTTTTTGGTGAGGACCACACATGATCTGGATCCTGACTGAAAAGCCAATCCAGGATCTGTCACCTTTGATGGAGGTCTGTGTTCAACTGGTGCCCATCTTGCTACATACCTAAACACCGACAGCCATCCCCCTGGTGCCCATCTTGCTACACTACCTTAAACACTACAGCCATCCACCCTGGTGCCCATCTTGCTACACTACCTTAAACACCGACAGCCATCCACCCTGGTACCCATCTTGCTACACTACCTTAAACACCGACAGCCATCCACCCTGGTGCCCATCTTGCTACACTACCTTAAACACCGACAGCCATCCACCCTGGTGCCCATCTTGCTACACTACCTTAAACACCGACAGCCATCCACCCTGGTGCCCATCTTGCTACACTACCTTAAACACCGACAGCCATCCACCCTGGTGCCCATCTTGCTACACTACTTAAACACCGACAGCCATCCACCTGGTGCCCATCTTGCTACACTACCTTAAACACCGACAGCCATCCACCCTGGTGCCCATTTTGCTGGACTACCTTAACCGTCTTTAGTATGCACTTACCCAGCTTAGTTACGCCGAAAACCCATCGGCAAGGTAAGTAACTCCGTAATTTGAACATGGTTACCCAATTTAAAAATTAATTTGAAGAGAGGAAAGGAAATAGTGAAATGAAAATAATTTTAAAAATTCCTACGAATATATATGTTGCTATATCATAAGTTTGAAGAATATCATTTGAGCCATTTACTCGGGGGAAAAAAAAAAATCTTCTTCAGAACGTTCTTCCGAATCATACCTGGAACATCATCCCAGTCGAAATCTAGGTCACTCTAAGCTTCATTACCCAGCACTTTCACTAAGTCTTATGCCGTAAATCCTACAAATCACAGTATCTTCATCACTAAATCTCGTTATAGAACGGCAGAAATCAGCATTTCGACCACAAAACTTTAAAAATTCGTAACTCGAGAACTACGGCACGTATCGACTCGCGGATTTTTGCAAACGGAAGTAAATGGCCACAGGAAGAAGGAAGTCACGTTCTTGCGAGACTTCCTCTTCTACGAGAAATATGGCGGCGCCCATTGTTGCCACATGTTTTACCGGGCGCTGGCAGTTGCTCAGCGTTTTGGCTGTGTGATTTCCGGTTGGGCGCTTGCGGGTTCTCGCCTGTCAAGAGGGTTTAAACGCCTACAGCCATCCACCCTGGTGCCCATTTTGCTACACTACCTTAAACGCCGACAGCCATCCATTGCAGCCGGAAAACCCGACATTTCTTTTTGTGTCTGTTTTTTCTTAAGCCATGAACTCTCTCCACAGTGCCGCTCCAGCCAACCTGGCAAATAATCCACACAGTCTGGCACCTTACCCGGATAGTCTCCCTCCAGCCAACCTGGCAAATAATCCACACAGTCTGGCACCTTACCCGGATAGTCTCCCTCCAGCCAATCTGGCAAATAATCCACACAGTCTGGCACCTTACCCGGATAGTCTCCCTCCAGCCAACCTGGCAAATAATCCACACAGTCTGGCACCTTACCGGATAGTCTCCCTCCAGCCAACCTGGCAAATAATCCACACAGTCTGGCACCTTACCCGGATAGTCTCCCTCCAGCCAACCTGGCAAATAATCCACACAGTCTGGCACCTTACCCGGATAGTCTCCCTCCAGCCAACCTGGCAAATAATCCACACAGTCTGGCACCTTACCGGATAGTCTCCCTCCAGCCAACCTGGCAAATAATCCACACAGTCTGGCACCTTACCCGGATAGTCTCCCTCCAGCCAACCTGGCAAATAATCCACACAGTCTGGCACCTTACCCGGATAGTCTCCCTCCAGCCAACCTGGCAAATAATCCACACAGTCTGGCACCTTACCCGGATAGTCTCCCTCCAGCCAACCTGGCAAATAATCCACACAGTCTGGCACCTTACCCGGATAGTCTCCCTCCAGCCAACCTGGCAAATAATCCACACAGTCTGGCACCTTACCCGGATAGTCTCCCTCCAGCCAACCTGGCAAATAATCCACACAGTCTGGCACCTTACCCGGATAGTCTCCCTCCAGCCAACCTGGCAAATAATCCACACAGTCTGGCACCTTACCCGGATAGTCTCCTCCAGCCAACCTGGCAAATAATCCACACAGTCTGGCACCTTACCCGGATAGTCTCCCTCCAGCCAACCTGGCAAATAATCCACACAGTCTGGCACCTTACCCGGATAGTCTCCCTCCAGCCAACTGGCAAATAATCCACACAGTCTGGCACCTTACCCGGATAGTCTCCCTCCAGCCAACCTGGCAAATAATCCACACAGTCTGGCACCTTACCCGGATAGTCTCCCTCCAGCCAACCTGGCAAATAATCCACACAGTCTGGCACCTTACCCGGATAGTCTCCCTCCAGCCAACCTGGCAAATAATCCACACAGTCTGGCACCTTACCCGGATAGTCTCCCTCCAGCCAACCTGGCAAATAATCCACACAGTCTGGCACCTTACCCGGATAGTCTCCCTCCAGCCAATCTGGCAAATAATCCACACAGTCTGGCACCTTACCCGGATAGTCTCCCTCCAGCCAATCTGGCAAATAATCCACACAGTCTGGCACTTACCGGATAGTCTCCCTCAGCCAACCTGGCAAATAATCACACGTCGGCACTTACCGGATAGTCTCCTCAGCCAACTGGCAAATAATCCACACAGTCTGGCACCTTACCCGGATAGTCTCCTCCAGCCAACCTGGCAAATCATCACAGTCTGGCACCTTACCCGGATAGTCTCCCTCAGCAACCTGGCAAATAATCCACACAGTCTGGCACCTTACCGCGGATAGTCTCCTCCAGCCAACCTGGCAAATAATCCACACGTCTGGCACCTTACCGGATAGTCTCCCTCCAGCAATTGGCAATATTCCACCACAAGTCTGGCACCTTACCCGGATAGTCTCCCTCAGCCAATCTGGCAATAATCCACACAGTCTGGCACCTTACCGGATAGTCTCTCATCCAGCCAATCTGGCAATAATCCACAAAGTCTGGCACCTTACCGGATAGTTCCCTCCAGCAACCTGGCAAATAATCCACACAGTCTGGCACCTTACCCGGATAGTCTTCCTCCAGCCAACCTGGCAAATAATCCACAAAGTCTGGCACCTTACCCGGATAGTCTCCTCCAGCCAACCTGGCAAATAATCACAAAGTCTGGCACCTTACCGGATAGTCTCCCTCCAGCATCTTGCGACGGCAGACACAGCAGATGATGATGATCACAAGGATGATAAGGAGAATACAAGATGAGACCGATGATCCAGTAATCGAAGCGGCTGCCGCTGTAACAACTGCTGCACAGAGTTAGGATCATGTTACAGCATGGAAGTTTCACAGGGTCCATTATACTGCAAAACTCACTCTGTGAAAGTCTGGTCTTCAAACATGCATCATTTGAGAATTCCGTGTTCTTTGCTTGCGTGCATCCCCAAATCTAATGCGCTGAAGACTTCTTTGCTGCTAAAATCAACCTGCCAACCCGTCTGAATCAAAGTTCAGGAATCAAGGATTAAAAGGGATGTGGTGGGTAGTGAGGGGGTTGTCTGGCTTTTGACCCAACATTTCTTCACCCTACTGCTTCGGCGATGAATGGGGTTTTCACCTGAAAATGTATTCATGTTTTTCTGTCGGTTTTGTTGTCGCCGATGTTGATGTAAAATGGTGTACAAAAACCACACAAAGTGAAAGAGGCTGCTCTGGCCTGAATCACAGAAGTGTGGTCCCCATACCCGCCTTGAATGTGGGAAAAAAAAAAAAACGTGGGTTCAAGTCTCATTACTGGGCCCCTCCTTCCTTCCCTTGCACTGATCCTAAGTCAATGGCCAAATCCAAACATTTACACTCTGGCACCCACAGACAAACTGTTGTAACACGTTATGTCTTCAGTGTTCTAAGGTCTTGGACACAAAGTTATGAGGAATTTCTTGTCTTCACAGGTCAATCTTAATTCTTACTGGCTATCGAACTTATTAACCGTTGCGAATGACTTTGGTGAAGGACTCACAGCTCAGATGACCTGTCACGAAATCACAGCATGCAGCATTCTGCCATAAATTTGTTTTATCTTATTCAATTTAGTAAAATTCATTTAAAAAAAAAAACCAACTTCCTTTGACCTTTCATTAAATTCCAGTTTCAGTTTTTCAAGCAGACGACAAACGAGCGCCCGCAACGATCAGTGAACAGGGGCAGTCCTGCAACTGTGCGGGAGTCTGCCCGTGTTAAGACTCGTAATTGCGGGAAGGAACAGATTTTCGGGGGATTGTACAAATCCCGCGCTCTAGAGTAAGCTCTGTTAAATTTGGACAAAAACAAATCAACAAGGTAACATGCGCGCGTGTACAGTCATTTCCCTTTAACAAGTGAAAATCGTTAAGGAGACTAATTTCAAGTGCTCAGTGGCCTACGACACAGACAGCATTGCTGCTTTCAGCATCCCTTTCTCAGGGTTCCAACAGATCTCTTGAAGAAAAATTCAAGGACTTTTCCAGGGCCATGCTAATAAAATTTCAAGAACTGAAAGCAACGCCTCTAACACAGAAAATTACAGGAAGAAGTATGCCAATGTTAAACCAGCGCCAACAGTGCTTTGTGTTTCTGGCCTTGGCAATTGCTTTTTCAATGCACTTTCGCCCTTGTTCGCTATATTGACGTTTGTTTTGCACGCTGTGCAGTTCTGGACCCGTCTGTCGAAGGAGCCAACCAGTTCTGGTAGTCTTTCTTTTCTAACCAGCCGTCATTGAAAACACAGTCGCATTTCCTCATCTTTGTCTCCATCTTCTGGATGTGTACTAAAAATCGGAACTCACGCAAACGGAAATAACCTCACCGGCAGACAACCAGCGGAATTTTCGTCTGCTTGTGATCGCAATGTCGACGCAGTCAACAAATTTGAATTTTTCATTCAAAATTATTCTCATTCACCGAGTATTTTTTTTAAGAGAACAATTTTCAATTTTGCTGACTTCAGAATAAGAATATGGTCAGCAGGATTAGAAAATTCCAGGACTTTGCCAGGAGTGTGGGGGCCTATACTGTTTTTCTAGCACTTTTCAAGCCTTGGAAAAAGCCTTGCCAAATTTCCAGGACTTTTCAACGTTTCCAGGACCTGTACAAACACTGCTTTCTCTCGCCTGATAAACCACAACTACACACACACACACACACACACACAAAGCACTTACCAGGTTCATCAGTTTCAAAAATGACTTCAATCTCAACAATCTTCGTCTGGTGAAGATTATAGACATAGCGATAATACACGCCAGCGATGTCTTTCATCTCATCATCACTGAAACCAGTGGTGTTGATATAGGCTACCTTGGTGTTGTCATAGAAAGTGACATTGGGCGGGACAACTGGATCTTTGTAGGTCACATTCTTGAAGATCCACTTGTAGGATGGGGGAAAGAGGGCATCTGAGGTGGCTGTCACCGTCAGGTTCACGATGTCCCCTGCAACCACTGTCTGTTCCGCTGCAGGAGACGTTTCGATTGTGATTGGCACTGAAACATATCGCACAGCTTTGCTGAAATATCCAAATGCCGTCTTTCAATAAAATATGACATAGGCCTGGTACCCAGATCACTATTTTCTTAACTATTTCCAGTCACCATTAATGCCAAAGAAGGCAAAAGCGGTGGACATGACTTTAAAGAAATAGTGCACAATACAAACACAGCCTCACTGGGCAATAGGATGGCCTACACAGACTAACAAGATAGCTCTCCCAGAGCACCAAGACAAGATGACCATTCTTTCTTTGGACACTGCTTCAAGTACTGTAAAGGTAAGGCGTGAAATTAAAGTTCAAAATACATGAATAAATGGAAATAGCAGGGATAAGAGGGAACATTTTCATACTGACACACACACAAAACCAAGCTTCTGAACACAAATGTGACCGGCTAACTGGTGCTGTGGTCAGCACCAAGGGTTACCAGCTGGCAGATCACTGGTTCCAGTCCCATCAGTGGCATACATTTGTGGGATTTTTCTACACCAGAGGGCTCCTATCCAGAGTTGTTGAAACTGCTATGGATTCACTGGGAAAACTCGCACCACACAGCCAAGTTCTATCAAATTAATGGACGACAGATCTGTTCAGATTTCTAATCCAACAAAACAGGCGACTGCATCTCTCGGGCCTAGCAGAAACCAGGATATATTCTGAAAGACAACACACAGAGCAGTCCAGTAAATGACCACCAAAACAGAGCACCACTCAACACCACCAAAACAGACAGAGCACCACTCAACACCACCGAAAGACAGGGCACCACTCAACACCACCAAAACAGACAGAGCACCACTCAACACCACCAAAACAGACAAGGCACCACTCAACACCACCAAAACAGACAGAGCACCACTCAACACCACCAAAACAGACAAGGCACCACTCAACACCACCAAAACAGACAGACCACCACTCAACACCACCAAAACAGACAGACCACCACTCAACACCAACAAAACAGACAAGGCACCACTCAACACCACCAAAACAGACACAGCACCACTCAACACCAACAAAATCAGAGCACCACTCAACACCAACAAAACCGATACAGCACCAGTCAACACCACCGAAACAGACAGGGCACCACTCAACACCACCAAAAACAGAGCACCACTCAACACCACCAAAACAGAGCACCACTCAACACCACCAAAACAGACAGAGCACAACTCAACACCACCAAAACAGAGCACCACTCACCACCACAAAAACAGACAGACCATCACTCAACACCACCAAAACAGACAAGGCACCACTCAACACCAACAAAACAGAGAGCACCACTCAACACCACCAACACAGACAGATAACCACTCAACACCACCAAAACAGAGCACCACTCAACACCACCAAAACAGACAGGGCACCACTCAACACCACCAAAACAGACAGATCACCACTCACCACCACCAAAACAGACAAGGCACCCACCACTCAACACCACCGAAACAGACAGCACCACTCAACACCACCAAAACAGACAGAGCACCACTCAACACCCCAAAACAGACAGAGCACCACTCAACACCCCAAAACAGACAGAGCACCACTCAACACCCCAAAACAGACAGAGCACCACTCAACACCCCAAAAACAGAAAGAGCACCACTCAACACCACCAAAACAGACAGGGCACCACTCAACACCACCAAAACAGACAAGGCACCACTCAACACCACCAAAACAGACAGACCACCACTCAACACCACCAAAAAAGACAAGGCACCACTCAACACCAACAAAACAGACAGAGCACCACTCAACACCACCAAAACAGACAGCACCACTCAACACCACCAAAACAGACAGAGCACCACTCAACACCACCAAAACAGACAGAGCACCACTCAACACCACCAAAACAGACAGAGCACCACTCAACACCACCAAAACAGACAGAGCACCACTCAACACCACCGAAACAGAGCACCACTCAACACCACCAAAACAGACAGAGCACCACTCAAACACCACCAAAACAGACAGAGCACCACTCAACACCACCAAAACAGACAAAGCACCTCAACACCACCAAAACAGACAGAGCACCACTCAACACCACCAAAACAGACAGAGCACCACTCAACACCACCAAAACAGACCGAGCACCACTCAACACCACCGAAAGACAGGGCACCACTCAACACCAACAAAACAGAGCACCACTCAACACCACCGAAACAGACAGAGCACCACTCAACACCAACAAAACAGAGCACCACTCAACACCACCAAAACAGACAGAGCACCACTCAACACCACGAAACAGACAGAGCACCACTCAACACCATCAAACAGAGCACCACTCAACACCACCAAAACAGTCAGAGGACCACTCAACACCACCAAAACAGACAGAGCACCACTCAACACCACCAAAACAGACAAGGCACCACTCAACACCACCGAAACAGACAGCACCACTCAACACCACCAAAACAGACACAGCACCACTCAACACCACCAAAACAGGCAAAGCACCACCACCAAAACAGAGCACCACCGAAACAGACAGAGCATCACTCAACACCACTACAGGAGCACTAGTATGCAATGCCTCGTCTTAAGGACTGCGGCCGCCTGTGGACCCGATCACTGACTGATCCCCATGCGCTGACTGAGCGGAGACCGTGACACAACAGTTTTGACCTTAAACGTGTACGAGTGGGATGGGGAGAGGAGAGCAAGTGAGTGGAGAGGAGAGCAAGTGAGTGGAGAGGAGAGGGGAGAGGAGAGCAAGTGAGGGGAGAGAGGAGAGGGAGAGGAGAGCAAGTGAGGGGAGAGGAGAGCAAGTGAGTGGAGAGGAGAGGGGAGAGGAGAGCAAGTGAGGGGAGAGGAGAGGGGAGAGGAGAGCAAGTGAGGGGAGAGGAGAGCAAGTGAGTGGAGAGGAGAGGGGAGAGGAGAGCAAGTGAGGGGAGAGGAGAGGGGAGAGGAGAGCAAGTGAGTGGAGAGGAGAGCAAGTGAGTGGAGAGGAGAGCAAGTGAGGGGAGAGGAGAGCAAGTGAGTGGAGAGGAGAGCAAGTGAGTGGAGAGGAGAGCAACTGGGAGTGGAGAGGAGAGCAAGTGAGGGGAGAGGAGAGGGGAGAGGAGAGCAAGTGAGGGGAGAGCAAGTGAGGGGAGAGGAGAGCAAGTGAGTGGAGAGGAGAGCAAGTGAGTGGAGAGGAGAGCAAGTGAGGGGAGAGGAGGGAGAGCAAGTGAGGAGAGAGGAGAGCAAGTGAGGGGAGAGGGCAAGTGAGGGGAGGGGGAGAGCAAGTGAGTGGAGAGGAGAGCAAGTGAGTGGAGAGGAGAGGGGAGAGGAGAGCAAGTGAGTGGAGAGGAGAGCAAGTGAGTGGAGAGGAGAGCAAGTGAGGGGAGAGGAGAGCAAGTGAGTGGAGAGGAGAGCAAGGGAGGGGAGAGGAGAGCAAGGGGGGGGAGAGGAGAGCAAGTGAGTGGAGAGGAGAGCAAGTGAGGGGAGAGGGCAAGTGAGGGGAGAGGAGAGCAAGTGAGGGGAGAGGAGAGCAAGTGAGTGGAGAGGAGAGGGGAGAGGAGAGCAAGTGAGTGGAGAGGAGAGGGGAGAGGAGAGCAAGTGAGTGGAGGAGGAGAGGGGAGAGGGAGAGCAAGTGAGTGGAGAGGAGAGGGAGAGGAGAGCAAGTGAGTGGAGAGGAGAGGGGAGAGGAGAGCAAGTGAGTGGAGAGGAGAGGGGAGAGGAGAGCAAGTGAGGGGAGAGGAGAGCAAGTGAGGGGAGAGGAGAGCAAGTGAGTGGAGAGGAGAGCAAGGGAGGGGAGAGGAGAGCAAGGGAGGGGAGAGGAGAGCAACTGGGAGGGGAGAGGAGAGCAAGTGAGGGGAGAGGAGAGCAAGTGAGGAGAGGAGAGCAAGGGAGGGAGAGGAGAGCAAGGGAGGGGAGAGGAGAGACAATGGGAGAGGAGAGGAGAGCAACTGGGAGGGGAGAGGAGAGCAAGTGAGGGGAGAGGAGAGCAAGTGAGTGGAGAGGAGAGCAAGTGAGTGGAGAGCAAGTGAGTGGAGAGGAGAGCAACTGGGAGTGGAGAGGAGAGCAAGTGAGGGGAGAGGAGAGCAAGTGAGAGGAGAGCAAGTGAGGGGAGAGGAGAGCAAGTGAGGGGAGAGCAAGTGAGGGGAGAGGAGGCAAGTGAGTGGAGAGGAGAGCAAGTGAGTGGAGAGGAGAGGGGAGAGGAGAGCAAAGTGAGGGGAGAGGAGAGCAAGTGAGGGGAGAGGGCAAGTGAGGGGAGAGGAGAGCAAGTGAGTGGAGAGGAGAGCAAGTGAGTGGAGAGGAGAGGGGAGAGGAGAGCAAGTGAGAGGAGAGCAAGTGAGGGGAGAGGAGAGCAAGTGAGGGGAGAGGAGAGGAGAGCAAGTGAGGGGAGAGGAGAGCAAGTGAGGGGAGAGGAGAGCAAGTGAGGGGAGAGGAGAGGTGAGAGGAGAGCAAGTGAGGGGAGAGGAGAGCAAGTGAGTGGAGAGGAGAGCAAGTGAGTGGAGAGGAGAGCAAGTGAGTGGAGAGGAGAGGGGAGAGGAGAGCAAGTGAGGGGAGAGGAGAACAAGTGAGGGGAGAGGAGAGCAAGTGAGGGGAGAGGAGAGCAAGTGAGTGGAGAGGAGAGGGGAGAGGAGAGCAAGTGAGAGGAGAGCGAGTGAGGGGAGAGGAGAGCAAGTGAGTGAAGAGGAGAGCAAGTGAGGGGAGAGGAGAGCAACTGGGAGTGGAGAGGAGAGCAAGTGAGGGGAGAGGGAGGGGAGGAGGAGAGCAAGTGAGTGGAGAGGAGAGCAAGTGAGGGGAGAGGAGAGCAAGTGAGGGGAGAGGAGAGCAACTGGGAGTGGAGAGGAGAGCAAGGGAGGGGAGAGGAGAGCAAGGGAGGGGAGAGGAGAGCAAGTGAGGGGAGAGGAGAGCAAGTGAGTGAAGAGGAGAGCAAGTGAGTGGAGAGGAGAGCAAGTGAGTGGAGAGGAGAGCAAGGGAGGGGAGAGGAGAGCAAGGGAGGGGAGAGGAGAGCAAGGGAGGGGAGAGGAGAGGGGAGAGGAGAGCAAGGGAGGGGAGAGAGGAGAGCAAGTGAGTGGAGAGGAGAGGAGAGCAAGGGAGGGGAGAGGAGAGCAAGGGAGGGGAGAGGAGAGGGGAGAGGAGAGCAAGGGAGGGGAGGGGAGAGGAGAGGGGAGAGGGAGAGCAAGGGAGGGGAGAGGAGAGCAAGTGAGTGGAGAGGAGAGCAAGGGAGGGGAGA
Source organism: Conus ventricosus (assembly GCA_018398815.1). NCBI lineage: Eukaryota > Metazoa > Mollusca > Gastropoda > Neogastropoda > Conidae > Conus > Conus ventricosus. The sequence continues at coordinate 3,673,692 of CM031622.1, forward strand.
GGAGAGCAAGTGAGGGGAGAGGAGAGCAAGTGAGGGAGAGGAGAGGAGAGCAAGGGAGGGGAGAGGAGAGCAAGTGAGGGGAGAGGAGAGCAAGTGAGTGGAGAGGAGAGCAAGGGAGGGAGAGGAGAGCAAGGGAGGGGAGAGGAGAGCAAGTGAGGGGAGAGGAGAGCAAGGGAGGGGAGAGGAGAGCAACTGGGAGGGGAGAGGAGAGCAAGTGAGGGGAGAGGAGAGCAAGTGAGGGGAGAGGAGAGCAAGGGAGGGGAGAGGAGAGCAACTGGGAGTGGAGAGGAGAGCAACTGGGAGGGGAGAGGAGAGCAAGTGAGTGGAGAGGAGAGCAAGTGAGTGGAGAGGAGAGCGACTGGGAGTGGAGAGGAGAGCAAGTGAGTGGAGAGGAGAGCAAGTGAGGGGAGAGCAAGTGAGGGGAGAGGAGAGCAAGTGAGTGGAGAGGAGAGCAAGGGAGGGGAGAGGAGAACAAGGGAGGGGAGAGGAGAGCAAGTGAGGGGAGAGGAGAGGGGAGAGGAGAGCAAGTGAGTGGAGAGGAGAGCAAGTGAGGGGAGAGGAGAGCAAGTGAGTGGAGAGGAGAGCAAGTGAGGGGAGAGGAGAGCAAGTGAGGGGAGAGGAGAGCAAGGGAGGGGAGAGGAGAGCAAGTGAGGGGAGAGGAGAGGGGAGAGGAGAGGGGAGAGGAGAGCAAGTGAGTGGAGGGGAGAGCAAGGGAGGGGAGAGGAGAGCAAGTGAGGGGAGAGGAGAGGGGAGAGGAGAGCAAGTGAGGGGAGGGGAGAGCAAGGGAGGGGAGAGGAGAGCAAGTGAGTGGAGAGGAGAGCAAGGGAGGGGAGAGGAGAGCAAGGGAGGGGAGAGGAGAGCAAGGGAGGGGAGAGGAGAGCAAGGGAGGGGAGAGGAGAGCAAGTGAGTGGAGAGGAGAGGGGAGAGGAGAGCAAGTGAGGGGAGAGGAGAGCAAGGGAGGGGAGAGGAGAGCAAGGGAGGGGAGAGGAGAGGGGAGAGGAGAGCAAGTGAGTGGAGAGGAGAGCAAGTGAGGGGAGAGGAGAGCAAGTGAGGGGAGAGGAGAGGGGGAGAGGAGAGCAAGTGAGTGAGAGGAGAGCAAGGGAGGGGAGAGGAGGGAGCAAGTGAGTGGAGAGGAGAGCAAGTGAGGGGAGAGGAGAGCAAGGGAGGGGAGAGGAGAGGGGAGAGGAGAGCAAGTGAGTGGAGAGGAGAGCAAGGGAGGGGAGAGGAGAGCAAGTGAGTGGAGAGGAGAGCAAGGGAGGGGAGAGGAGAGCAAGGGAGGGGAGAGGAGAGCAAGTGAGGGGAGAGGAGAGCAAGTGAGGGGAGAGGAGAGCAACTGGGAGTGGAGAGGAGAGGGGAGAGGAGAGCAAGTGAGTGGAGAGGAGAGGGGAGAGGAGAGCAAGTGAGGGGAGAGGAGAGCAAGTGAGTGGAGAGGAGAGCAACTGGGAGTGGAGAGGAGAGCAAGTGAGTGGAGAGGAGAGCAAGTGAGTGGAGAGGAGAAGCAAGTGGGGGGAGAGGAGAGCAACTGGGGAGTGAAGTAATGCCATGTAAAGATGAGAAGCCACAAGAAACAACGAAAATCAAATGTGTCATCGGGTACAAATCTACGAAATAATCATCACTAACTATAGCATATTCTGGGCAATTCAATGCAGAT
>CM031622.1:3680345-3712845 GCA_018398815.1 Conus ventricosus
GAGAAAGCTTCATTGAAATGGCTGATACAGTGTTGATAGCCAAGGGTTCAGTAACCGCTTTCAACATTGGGTCAATAGCTAATGGTTCCATAATTGGCTCGACAATGTCAAATATATATTCAGTTACGGACTAAACAGTGTCAATGGTTCAGTTACTGATTGCAGTTCCAATACCTACGCATGAATTCATTCACAAAACAGAGCTGGAGGCAAACTTACAATTCTCTGCTTAACTGTGGCAATAACCAAGGGTGGCAAAAGGTACAGTGTATGTGACTGACTGTTTAAAAGTCATGTCACTACCTTCTGGTCATTCAGTGATTCAATTATTGCTTTCACATCTCTCTCTCTCTCTCTCTCACACACACATACACAAATCTTTTTATTTGCCTATAAACACAGTATCCCCTTTTTTTTTTCAACCAACATGAATAAAATAACTCAACCTGGCAGTTAGAGGAAATTTTACGCTGAAAAAAAAAATTGTAGGTAGAAACATAGTTTGCATCTACATTATTTTTCAGATTAAAAAAAAAAAAGACGATGGGAGCTGGGGTGAGAGAGAACTACAGCCACCTAAAAATGAAAAAGAAAAAAAGAAAGGAGGCATTCTTAGGGTCTAAAGAATATGTTTTTTTTCCCAACGCTATCCTAATTGCTTTAACTACAAAATTTGAAAGAGAAAAAACAAACCACTGCATCAAAAAATGTTCTCAAGGTTGAATTAACCACAACAACGCAGTCATTTCTTTTTTAATTTTAGTTACAAAAATTTTCAAACATTTAACTTTCTCTCATACACAACAGTCACACATACATCAATGCTTACACGTTACATTCAGGAATACAGACGATGTGGATGTCCCTTCTTCGTTTTTTCCAATACAGTTGTAGTTCCCTTGATCACTCTCTTTCACGCTGGATATTTTCAGGATGCGATCAAATTCTCCACTGAGTAGCGGCCACCTGTGGTGATCTCGTCTTCAGAGCGGTGCCAGGTGATGGCTGGGGTTGGCCTGTCATCCAAGGTGAAAACAAAAACCACCTGTGACTTCCCAAACCAATAATGTATTCTGTGTCAGCTCGACACACGATCTTCAGGTGATGGCTGGGGTAGGCCTGTCATCCAAGGTGAAAACAAAAACCACCTGTGACTTCCCAAACCAATAATGTATTCTGTGTCAGCTCGACACACGATCTTCAGGTGATGGCTGGGGTAGGCCTGTCATCCAAGGTGAAAACAAAAACCACCTGTGACTTCCCAAACCAATAATGTATTCTGTGTCAGCTCGACACACGATCTTCACAGCGGTGCCAGGTGATCGCTGGGGTTGGCCTGCCATCCAAGGTGAAAATAAAAACCATCTATGATTTCCAAAACCAATAATGTATTCTGTGTCAGCTCGATACACGATTGCCTCTCTGTCTTTCAGCCTTGTACTTGCTCTGAAATCCGAAGCGACTCAGAGGACACTCTGGGTCCTGAAATCAAGAGCTCCTGTTGAGGAAAGCAAAAGTCCCTGGAATTCAGGGAATATTGCGTGCGTGCGTGCGCGTGGGCGTGCGTGTGTGTGCGTGCGTGTGTGCCTGGGTGCTACCAGAAAATTTGTAAAAACCTTAAAGGCACGGGTCCAGGGGCCGCCAAAGCCCTGGCAGGGTACAGTGCCCCTGTTGGAGGTCCGAGGGGCATTGCCCCTGAAGCTGAAAGAAAAACGCATTCTAGTAGGTGAATCAAAGCCTCTCATGGCATGTAAAGTGGAAAATTAGGTCTGAAATTAAAACTAAAAGTTCATAAATAAATGCTCTTTAAAATGTAATTTCCTGAAGAAAATCAAAGACCCCTTCTTTTCCTTCTATTTTTTTGTTTCAATTTATTCTACACATACCTTTAGACCTTTCAATCTCAAGTGAAGATGGACTCAAGACTGTCTTCTGGTCACCAAAATGTGACTGCGCTTCACAGATTCAACTGCCGCTCTTTTTTCTTCCGAGGTTTTTTCCTTCTTGAAATTTTGTCCCCAGCAGATTCTCATTTTTACGTTTTGCTTAAATCTATGAATTCTTAGACAAAACCAGGAGTACCACTAAACCACTATGATTCTAGAAATAAAAAGGACTAAAACGCATTTGTTTTAATGGACAAAAAAAAAGGAATGTGACAATGCCAGCTGGCAGCTCTTCAGTCAGCACTACCCTGGTAGGCAGCCCGTTGTGTCAACTAGTGTGGGTTGTAAAATGCTCAGAGCTTGGTCTCCAGCCAAGGATAGGTGCTACACAAGTATTCATCATAATAATGATAACAAGACATACATTGAAAAAGGAAAAAAAAGCGATGTGAGCAAACGCTGGAGAATGGACAGCCAGCGTGCACCATTAGCAGTGCATACCATTTCCTCCACTTGGTCACCTGATTACAACAGAAAAGCTGGCACGTTATCAATTATGACTAAAAATAAATCAACGTTACCGAGTTTCCAGAACAAACTTACAAAAAAAAACATGAGAAGTTACTGTCGCAGAACTTCTAGAAGTCTGGTAAGCTAATGGAAGTGGAACAGCTTTTGGCATCCCCATCCCCCCCCCCCCCCCCCCCCACCACCCCACCAGGACAGCTCCATGATTAAACAATTTATGTCATGAAAATGGAGCTCAGAACCGTGTCCTGTCCAAGACAGATGGGAAAGCACCACTAAATAACAGCACTGCAGCGTCTTCTCTGGGAAGTGGCCTAATGGCGACCTGATACGAATGGCCTCCTGAGGACTGCTTGCACTAGCAGTGCACTAGGGTGTGCCGAGTGTGGGCTGCATGTGGCAAAACTAGAATGAGCTATAGGAATGCCCTATGGAGGTGCTGGGGGCTCTTTCCAGGCATGGGAATTGACTGAAAGGGAAAACTCTGAAATCTAGGGGGGTCCGGGGGCATGCCCCCCCGGAAAAATTTTTTTTTTTCAAGATCAAAATCTGTGCAATCTGGGCTATCCTGACTTCATTTTTATGGATTTAAGAACGTAAAAAAAAATGAAGTAAATTAGCATTAAAACAACAAACAAAAACAATTTTCACACAAAATGTTTTTATTCAGTTCTATGAGTTTATCTCCAGCTGACTACAAAGATCACACAGGCTCAAAAAACAAACAAAACAAACAACAAAAACAAAACAACAATCAACCAACCCAACCAATCCAAACAATCACCAATCAACCAACCAACCCACTGGTCAACCAACCAAACAAGAAACACCCCCACACACACAAAAGAAAAGTTAAGCCTGCACACATTCACTTGAAACTGGTTACAGACACTGGCACCAGACATTACCTCCAGAGCTGAGGCAAGCATCTCTGAAGAGAAAACAGGAAGGTATTTGAAGTTTACTGCTGAGAAGACTGTCACACAAGCAGCTCCCCTGTTTACTGCTGTCACTAAGAAGAATGTCACACAAGCAGCTCCCCTGTTTACTGCTGTCACTGAGAAGAATGTCATCCAGATGCTTCTTTGAGCGGAGATGGTCAGTCAGTGTTGAAACACCACGACTGGCGTAAGATACGTCTTTGTTGCAGACAATACACCGTGCAGCTCCACTGATATTTATCTTGCGAAAGCGCGTCCCAAGGCGCTCCTTCTTTACTACATCTCCGATTTCCACCTCCACAACTACAAATATCCACTCCCATTTCCATTTATTTGGGCACTTGTCTTCGAACGGATCGCCGAAGTTTACCACACGACCAAGGCACGCCATGTTGAAAACTCGCCCTGTTCAAAGTTTGCGCATGCGCAGGAAGTCACGATATTCACAAATTGGGCTGCCCGCGAGAGTTAATAGCTGCTGTTGCTGGCGATTCGGGTAACTGAGGCAGGCGTTCGCAGCACGCAAACACAGTACGCTCGCGTTCCGCAATAGTCTCGATCGTCCATACCCAAACTTCCGCGAGAACGAGAACAGAGAACGAGATAACGCTCGCGTTAGTATAACTTGGTCTAGGCCAGCCGAGACCAGTTCAGCAACAGCTAAAACCGTGGCTTTATATTTTTGTACCCCAGATTTTTTTTTTTCGCGGACGCAATTTCGTTTTCGCGGAAAGCAAATTTTACTGCCGCGGAAATCAGCGTTTTCGCTGACAATTCCCATGCCTGCTTTCTTTATAATCCTGGGTTAGCATATTCCTCTCTTCTGTCCCTTCTTCACAGCCATTCACCTGCCTTTGCTCTTTATTGTCATCATCATCATAGTTTAACAGTGCCTCTCCACATTCAGAGACCAAGCTGTAACTGTTTTGCAACAGTCACGTTTACATCATGGGCTGCCTACCTGGGTAGAGCTGACAAAAGAGCTGCCTGCTGGTGCTAATCATCTGTTTCCCTGTGTCATTCTGCTGGTGCTAATCATCTGTTTCCCTGTGTCATTCAGTTACTAAATGAGTCATTTAGACTTTTGGTCATTCCTTCGATTTCGAGGAGAATGAGATCTTATGTGTGTATAAGATCTTGTCTGAGTGTTCACACACAGATTTCCGTTTATATATCATTTGAAGGACTTTCCGGTAAATGGAGTCAGAACCAATGTAAACTTTAACAGAATACTCCCCCTGCACTAAAAGAACCTGGCCGATATTCTAGCCTGCGACCCCAGAATCACGAGTCCCGCGCTCTTAGCAACCGAGCTATATCAGCATTTTCACATTACATTTTCACCATTGCAGAATAGCATGTCAGCTTGACCAGATAGTGAAATTGTACCCACTGTTCACAGTGGACACCAGCTGTCATTTTTCAGTGTCTGACCATATGACTTCCTTCAGTGTCTGACCATATGACTTCCTTCAGTGTCTGACCATGTGACTTCCTTCAGTGTCTGACCATATGACTTCCTTCAGTGTCTGACCATACGACTTCCTTCAGTGTCTGACCATACGACTTCCTTCAGTGTCTGACCATACGACTTCCTTCAGTGTCTGACCATACGACTTCCTTCAGTGTCTGACCATATGACTTCCTTCAGTGTCTGACCATGTGACTTCCTTCAGTGTCTGACCATACGACTTCCTTCAGTGTCTGACCACATGACTTCCTTCAGTGTCTGACCATACGACTTCCTTCAGTGTCTGACCATACGACTTCCTTCAGTGTCTGACCATACAACTTCCTTCAGTGTCTGACCATATGACTTCCTTCAGTGTCTGACCATATGACTTCCTTCAGCGTCTGACCACATGACTTCCTTCCGTCTGACCATACTACTTCCTTCAGTGTCTGACCACATGACTTCCTTCAGTGTCTGACCATACGACTTCCTTCAGTGTCTGACCATATGACTTCCTTCAGTGTCCGACCATACGGCTTCCTTCAGTGTCTGACCATACGACTTCCTTCAGTGTCTGACCATATGACTTCCTTCAGTGTCTGACCATATGACTTCCTTCAGTGTCTGACCATATGACTTCCTTCAGCGTTGTTTGGTTGCAGTAAACTTTTTGAAAAACCCTCTGACCCGTTTTTGGTCGACTGGCAGTGAAAAATGGGAGGTACTCTTGGTGCCTTCTTCATGGCATACTTTCATCAGCCTTAAATAAATCCCCGTGTTATGAATGACATAGATCAGCCTTAAATCAATCCCCGTGCTATGAATGACATAGATCAGCCTTAAATCAATCCCCGTGTTATGAATGACACAGATCAGCCTTAAATCAATCCCCGTGCTATGAATGACAGATATCAGCCTTAAATCCAATCCCCCGTGTTATGAATGACACAGATCAGCCTTAAATCAATCCCCGTGTTATGAATGACATAGATCAGCCTGAAATCAATCCCCGTGTTATGAATGACATCGATCAGCCTTAAATCAATCCCCATGTTATGAATGACACAGATCAGCCTTAAATCAATCCCCGTGTTATGAATGACACAGATCAGCCTTAAATCAATCCCCGTGTTATGAATGACACAGATCAGCCTTAAATCAATCCCCGTGTTATGAATGACACAGATCAGCCTTAAATCAATCCCCATGTATGGAGTTTACATAGATCAGCCTTAAATCAATCCCCGTGTTATGAATGACACAGATCAGCCTTAAATCAATCCCCGTGTTATGAATGACGTAGATCATCCTTAAATCAATCCCCGTGTTATGAATGACATAGATCAGCCTTAAATCAATCCCCGTGTTATGAATGACGTAGATCAGCCTTAAATCAATCCCCGTGTTATGAATGACATAGATCAGCCTTAAATCAATCCCCATGTTATGAATGACGTAGATCAGCCTTAAATCAATCCCCGTGTTATGAATGACATAGATCAGCCTTAAATCAATCCCCGTGTTATGAATGACATAGATCAGCCTTAAATCAATCCCCGTGTTATGAATGACACAGATCAGCCTTAAATCAATCCCCGTGTTATAAATGGCATAGATCAGCCTTAAATCAATCCCCGTGTTATGAGTGACACAGATCAGCCTGAAATCAATCCCAGTGTTATGACATAGATCAGCCTTAATCCCCATGTTATGAATGACATAGATCAGCCTTAAATCAATCCCCGTTTTAGGAATGACATGATCAGCCTTAAATCAATCCCCATGTTAGGAATTACATAGATCAGCCTTAAATCAATCCCCGTGTTATGAGTTACATAGGTCAGCCTTAAATCAATCCCCATGCTATGAGTTACATAGATCAGCCTTAAATCAATCCCCGTGCTATGAATTACATAGATCAGCCTTAAATCAATCCCCGTGCTATGAATTATATAGATCAGCCTTAAATCAATCCCCGTGTTATTAATTACATAGATCAGCCTTAAATCAATCCCCATGCTATGAATTACATAGATCAGCCTTAAATCAATCTCCATGCTATGAATTACATAGGTACGTGTAAATTATCGTTTACTGTTGTTCTTTTCTATATAATAGAATTTCCTTTTCGCTGAGTGACAGCAGCTCTGACTGGCAGATCTGTAATTACAGTGCTATTATCAATAATACTAACAATACAGCAGTACCTTACTAACGAGAGCATAATTATGGAATACAGGATGGTTTCTAACAAATCAGTTCCATGTCAAAAAAGATAAGCAACATTTAGAATCCAAGTGGTTAACAAAATTTAGAAGAAAGAGAGGGTGTTATTTACCACCAAGGACATAGACAAAGTACAGGACAAGACACCGGCTAACGCGGGTTAACAAAAGCTTATCATTAACTGCAAGGTAAAGTGACTCGTATACTTACTTCCCACTGTAAAAACATTCCAACTCGCATTCCTGACCAATCACACAGGTCACAACGTGAGATGCTGGCGGATACCTCAGAAACGGCTGGATCTTAACATCTGATAGACACAAAACATCAACAGCAGAATTTTAGAATTTGCACCCTTTGTGCCACAAGTACAATACTGCATGCTAGTAACTATGTGGACATGGATATTACACACACACATTTTAGAAGACATACCACCCTGCATCTTTAATCATTACAATAAGAGATCAAGCTGGGATATTTTTTTTAATCAAACAAAGAAGAAAAAAAAGCACAAAGAAATGCACATCTCTCATCCAGTCCCTTATAACTATTTGAATTAACTTTACACAAATCTGAACCGTTTCCATTTTTAAGGTAAGATATTCACACCACCGTACTTGCAAACATCTGAGACCATCATCATTTGCCAGAACATACTGTGAATCGGTCAAAAGAAATCCCATTGCAGACCTGTGCATGCAAAACCCAAGTTCCATCATACACTTGAACAAGTGTGCAAAATATGCAATATAATTTGTTATGAACTCCACAACTTCATTGGATAAAAGTAAGCAGTTGTTATTGACCAAGATTTGACAGGATACACAAGGAGAGATCCAAATCAATAGGATACACACTGGCCTGCAAGAACCTCAAACATTTGGATTAGGATAAGCAAATACAAGTAACCCATGTACCGCTATTCTAAAGAGAAGCATGGCTTGTGTCACACACTTTAGTCATCTTCGCCACTGAAAGAGATTCAGCGACATTTTTATATAAAGCTGCCCTGTTTAAGTGTGAAAATTAATCTAAAAGGGCAGTTATTAACAAAGAAATCAAAGCAATCATTGCAAATGGCTGACACCACCAAAGTTTTGTACAAGAGTGACAGCACTAGTATCTGTATGAATTTTACAAAAAAGCAGATTTTCTTGGAACTGCAAATGTAAAATTGCACTACGACAAAGATTTATTTGAAAACACTGACGATGACCAGATAAATGTCCTTTACAAGGCAGTTCAGGCCGATTTGATAAATAACTGCAATTATTTTGAACTAGGTAGAATTTGAGGTAGCAGGTCCAGGTAGGGAATTGAGATCGATTCACAAAACACTTGTCCAACCACTGTATCAAATGCCACTGATATTTACAAAACAGGCAAGCAAACGTTTTTTCTCTTTGCGTTTGATTTATGGAGGCGGCAGCATTACTGAGAATTGAATGTCCAGAACTTTTGTCGAAATTTTGTTTCAGCTCTTACCTCCCGTTCTGAGAAAGGCTCAACTGCTTCAGGATGGTCTAGACATGCTAATCTGATGTGGGGTGATCACAACAGGCATATTCATGAGCAGACAGAGATTCAGTTAAAAATCAGCTGTTATTAGAGCTCACTTAAGTACCCACCAGTTTATATGCCCCCCCCCCCCCCCCCCACTCCTCTGTGTTCTTGCATTTCTAAACTATCCAGTCATATATTTCTATATCCAAAGAAGCCTTTTCCTGACCATATGATCTTGAAGCAACATGAAAATGCAAATGACTGATACATCTGAACGAACAATTCAAATGCAAAGTACTGTGATCAAACTGTATCAAGTAGATGCCTATAGATGGAGTCATAAACAGTAAATACAGGGTGCTTATTACAAGTTTACAATTTTCAAAATACCAAATTTGCAAAATATTAGATTATCATTTTCTGTGCCTCAGCTATTGCTTTTTTTTTTTCTTTTCAAATGGTTACCCACAGTCAAGTACATGTACAATTTTCCTGTGAGCAGAATAAATCTGACTACCACCACACCTTATCTTTTCTAGTCACAAAGAAAAACCAACAATCAAGACCTTAAAAGAAATGCACAAAATAACTCACTTGTGTCCGCCGGCTTCACTGTAAACTCCTTCTTGCCGCCTATAAGGATGTTTCCATCGATAGCATTGGACAGGCCACAGGCATAGGCCTGATCAGCCATTTCATCACTTTCTTCCAGATAGCTAAAATGCAGCGTCCCTGAAACATGTCAACACATGTTTACAATCCAGCCAGTAAATGAGTTCATCTTTGTAGGCCAGTTGACCACACCGAGCTTTTTCAAGGGCTATCAAACCGGCACTGGCACATCGTGAGTAGGTCAGATCATGGGAAAACTGTGCCCGAGAAACAACCCAACCATAAAAGCAGTTCATGACATGTAGCATCAACTACTGTCATCTTACCGCACACAAAATCAGACTGCTGTGAGAGCGCCAAGCATTCACCTTAATTTTTTGTCTTACATTTTCAAAGAATTGTTAGAAAAACTAGGTCAAAGCATCCTACTGCGATAACACACACACACACACACAGATACATTTACACATTTACATACAAGCGCGCTTGCGCGCGCGCACACACACACACCGCTCTCTCACACACACTCACATCGACACTTTGTCCCTCTATCTGGCCATCTCCAATCTCAACTCATATCATAAGAAATGTTTATTCATACAACACATTTTCAAGAAACAACCACACAGTTAATACGCACATTCCATATACTTCAACACATCGTCTGATATCACTTTTAGTGGAACTGAAGAAGAACACACACACAGGAGGACGTTAAACTGAAGAAGAACACACACACAGAGTCGAAGGACCTCGACTTTTCAGGTAGGAAGGTCTGGCCGAGCCTCAGACTACAAATCCGTAGTCCAGTTTGGAATGGATCAGAGCCCTTAGGCTTTTGGCGCTTTCTGACAAGCAGGTTTTAAGCGCTGGATATGACTTTTAAAGTTCAGTTTTTGATCAAAAATAACACCCAGAAATTTGGCTTCTTTCACTGCTGAAATGGTGTATTTGTCTAGACAAATTTCAGGATCGACAAAGAACCAACAACAACTGTTAAAATGGATCCATTGTATTTTGGTGCTTGAAAAAGTTCACTCCTTTTTCCTCAGCCACTGTCGAATCTTATCCTCCACGAAAAGTTGAGATCAATGCTGTACGCTGGCATAAGAGGCTCCAACTGCATACAGTATGACATCATCAACAAACAGAGGATTCGGAGCCCTGGTTTACTGAACTGACACTGTTGTTAATTCTGATACTGAAGAGACCAGGAAAAAGAATGCTCCCTTGAGGTACACCCAACTCCTGCCCATGGATGTGAGACCGAGTGATGCCAATATGGGCTTGGAACTGCCTATCAGCCAGAAAGTTTTGAATAATGAATGAAAGGCAGATGACCTCGAAAACCAAGTTTATGAAGATCCTGAAGAGTTCCAGATTTCCAAAAGGTACCACACACTTCTTACCTGATAAAAAAAAAAAAGATAGCAACCACATGTTGTTTTGAAGGCATTGCAAATGGTGGTTTCCAGACTAAATGGTCAAGGTTGAGTGGCACTTCTGATGTTCATTGGCCAAAAGGCCATCGGTTTCCATATTCAACATCAGACAGGAGTTGACCATCTTTTCCATTAGCTTGCAGAGGCAGCTGGTCTGAGCTATAGGACATTAGCTTGAAGGGTTGGTAAATTCTCTTCCACGCTTAAAAATGGGAATGATCAGGGCTTTTCACCTGGAAGGTGGAAAGTACCCCGTGGTCCAGATATGGTTGTGGGTATTTAGAAGGGAATGGAGACAGCTCTCTGGGAGTTGTTTCAAAAGTTGATAATGGATATCATCCAGGCCAGGAGCAGAATCGTCACAGGCTTCCAGAGCTACTTTCAGTTCATAACTGAAAAAAGGCAGACTGTACACTACAGAGTTTCTGAAGTGAAGTTGTATTCAGATTTTTCTCCGAGTTGTTTGTTTAAAAAAAAAAAAAAAGATGATTTATTTGAACATGAGTTCTGTTGAATGGTGCAGGCCTTCAGACTGGCAACAGCTTGTTTGTCAGCTATCAGAGCATCAGCAAGTTTCAGGTGATGAACTGACAGGTTGGTGTTCTTCCTTTTCATTTACTTGATGTTCTTGCATATTTTAGATGTCAGCCTGGAGCATAAGTTTCTCCAAGACTGGTGTTGACCGACTTTAAAAGTGTCTCTCGTTTTGCCTTTTGAGTTTTTGATGGACTCAAGTGCTGGGTGCTGAAGGTCTTTGGAATATCCGACGCTGAGCCCGTTCTCATTCGCTTGAGATTTGTTGGCAGTCAGAATTAAACCAAGGAGTTTTAGGCATTTGGAGTTTATCGAAGACATCACAATACAGGTTTTAATCAAACCATTACTCAGAGAGTCTTGACTTTGAAGAATGTCAGTTTCCTGGAGCTCCTTTGAACATTTGCAGCAAAAAGATTCCAATTAGCCTTTTTATAATTAAGGTGTCATGGAAGAGAGGTGTTTTCAGTTGTTATAGATTTTAACAGAACGGGAAAATGGCCACTTCTATGCAGATCGTCATGGACAGACCACTCTTAGTCCAGGACCAGTGAGGGGTCACACACTGACAAATCTAAACATGGAAGTGTACCAATGGAAGAATGGAGGTGAGCTGGAGACCCATCATTCAGGACAACACAAGTCCAACTCTGAAAAGACATCTTCAAGAAGCAGACCTCAGGATGAAGACCCACTACCCCAAAGGGGATTATGGCCATTAAAGTCACCCAACAGCAAACAAGGCCGAGGAAGTTCTTCGATCAGACTGACAAGGTCCTGATGACAAATCGAGACAAAAGGTGGTAGATGTAACAAGCACTCTGTAATGGTTCTATGGAGAGCGACTCTCACAGCTATCGCCTGAAGAGGGGTAGCAAGAGCAACAGGGCTCAACAGCAAAGATTTGTGGATAAGAAGGGCAACACCACCTGTTAATCCCAACATGGAAGGCTGTGCAGGCTTGGAAAGAATACTGAAGCCAGAAAGAGTGAAGGTCTTCTGGCTTTGAATTTTTGTTTCCTGAACAGCTACTACCTTTTTTTTCCCCCCCTGTCCCAACCTCTGCGCCACCTGAGGCAGTGCACACACGGTGCTCATTCCGACACCCCGTCCACAGCCATAGCCCAGTCGGCCCCGCCGCAGCCCCGGCACCGACAATCCACAGGGGGCAGTCAATGTCAAGAAGGCAACCCACCGGAGGAGACACTGCACTGCTGCCAAGTCACTTCGGTGGTGTTCAGTGGCGCCTGTTCTGATCTAACATACGCAGGACACCACCTACTAAGCCCCCTACTGACCACAATAATTGCTTAGTCGCAGAGCCGGCGTGAGTGAGCTTTCCCTCCAGAGGGCGCCACCACGTCCGTCCAACGACAGCCCCCATGGACTCGCCGATACCGGTGACCCCGACGGAACCAAACCAAGACCACAGACGTGGAGAGGACATCGAAATTGAGGTCACCATGAGCGCAGGGCATGAAGGGCCACAGAAGTTGAGACATTTTTTTTAATGCTGATCGATGAGAATGAGGATGATTAAGATGATGCTACGGATTTCCATTTCGGTCTGAGACTACATGACAGGGCTGTACTCTACGCTTCCTTTCATAATATATCCCGGCGTCGACCAGGCCCGAGAGATACAGGCACCTGCAGTGTTGGTCAGGGAATTTGAGCAACACTCTCAGAAACGCATCCATTAAGTGGATGAAACTCGACTGTGTGGTCCCAGTCTTCCCAATTGAGTCCGCAGCAAACTCAACTCTGGGTAGGAGCCAGTCGGGGCAGAAAAACCCACACGACTCTGATGGGATTCGAACCCACAACCTCCCAGCCTGGAGTCCGCGATGCTAACCACTTCGCCACGGCGGCGAACAGCTACTACCTGAGCTTTAAGTGTACAACACAAAAGCTGCAGCTCCTCAAATTTGGATTTAAAAAAACCACAGATGTTCCAATGGATTGATGTACTATCTATGGTCCAGAGGACAAACAGGAGAGAAATCATCTTTGTGTCGTCGTGTGTGTCTAACAGTGAAAATTTAATTTGCAGAGGGACAAGATTGGTTTGTTCTCCAGACCTGCTGGCAGACTTGCCCACAGGCGGAGATGGCGCAGGTTTTGGAGATGGTGGAGGTCGCCTTTTAATCTCCACTATCTCTACATTTCGTTGGGCACCCTTGCCTAAACAAGCATTACTCTCAAAAGTTAAAAGCGGGAGATCTGTTTTTTTTAGTCGGCCCAGCAGCAGATGGATTAGGCTGTTGGGAATTCTGAGAAGTTGTTGCTTTAGCGTCCCTGTCAGGGACATCCGCTCTGGACTGGAAGGTCGTGGATTTGCCTCGACCAGGCTAGACACTTTTCCTAGCAATGCTTTTGAGAAAAGAAACATCGGTTTGACAGCAAACAAAATGTGTAGAATTTTCTTCACAGCCGAAGCGTACGGAGAACTGAAGCAGACTAACTGCCAAGGACCTGCTTACATTCCTTGAACAATGAAATGTTAGTTTCCGTTTTAACTTTTTGTATGTCAGCTTCCTGAATCCAAAGTGGGGGTAACTGCATGAAGAGGAGGGGTGGTCCCATTGCAGTTTGCACAGTGGGCCAGATCTTTATAAGTCCCATCATGGGCTGCTCTGCAGCAAAAACCACACACCTCCTCCCCAGAACAGCGATCTTTGACCTGCCCAAACTGCTGGCACTTAAATCACTGCATCAGAGACAGAATGTAAAGTTGAATGTGCACATTCTAAAACCCACTTTGATGGCTTGAGGCAATACAGGGGTACAGAATGTCAGAAAGAGGGTGTTGGTGGGCACTCTTTCTGTTCCCTTGCGACCTGTCACCCTACGCATGTCTATCACACCTTGGAATGCAAGTTCCGTTTTGATTTCTGTCTCTAAGACACCTCTGAGATCTGGGCACCAGATGACTCCCTTGAGCGTGTTCAGCCGTTTATGAGGGATTACCCTGATCCCTCTTGTCCACTAGTTTCATGGCACTCAGCAGCTGTTCTGTCACTTTGACTTGCACTGGACAAGGAAGGAACCACTCCTGTGTCTCTGTATTGCCGGAGGGTCACCTGCAATTCCTTGGAAGCCCTTTTGAATGGCAAATGGGCTTCATGCGGAAATAGATTTCTCCTGTTCAGTACCCTCAACAATCAATCCTGTCATTTTTCTCATTTCTGAAACAGAATCCACTTCAGACTCCAGGGACATCTTTTTGGATGTAACTGTACCTTTCGTGTCTTTGGGGGAGGAGTTTTAGGTGAAGAAGCCATTTTTGTTGGTGCTTTTTTTTTTTTATCTCTCCCTTACCCACCCAGGCTCTCAGGTGGACAGACATATTGGACAGATGATCAAGTGGACAGCCATTTAACACTGTTGTGACTGGCACTGCCTCTGCTAAATTTTCTTGCCAGCCTGAGCTTGCCTTCAAGAAAACCAGTAGTTGAAAACAAACCTATCTTGCAGACCTAAATATAGAGCAATCAACACCAAATATGGAGCATTTAATGAAAGCTGGATGCTGAGTTTAGCTGTAGTATTCATAATTTATATATTTATACTATAGTCAATCTGTCTACTTGTACTGGCTACCGAAGTAAAATCTGAGACTGATACAGTTTCTCTGTGATCGTCTACATCATTTTCACTGCTGCCGTCACTGTCGTGAGGCAAAACGACTCAGCGGACTCCCTGTCAGCAGGCTTGTCAACATCTAGCAGACAAAGAATTTCTCCTCTTCAAAATTGACATTTTCGAGCCATTCTCATTTCAAAATCACACACACAAAAAAAACAACTGCATTTTCAAACTTCGCATTCCCCAACAGTACTAACCATAACAAGAGAAGCAATTCAATTGCCACCAAAAGTGCCTACAGTTAAAGCAAACATGAGTTTCGTACTTTAAATGACTGTACATAACAAGTGTACTTGTCGTTTGACGTGTTGCTGGCTGACTACGAGTATACACATAGTCAATCACAGACGTATTAACATAGATTATCATCAAGTGGATGGACATTCCATACAGATTGTTATGAAGTGCACAAACATTCAATACAGACCAGTGCTGTCGATGAACCGCCTACTGTCCAAAGTCATCTCAGTCTGAGTATCCTCTTCAGTGTTGTACCATTTGAACTGGGTGGGCCCATAGAATATAGGCGAATTTTCATCACACTCCATGGAAAAATAGTCGCCTTCTTCCTTCTCACCGTAGTCTTTCTCCGTCCCTCTATCAAATTTCTCAATACCTGAAGACATAAAGAAAAGAGTGGTGTGGATGCAGTTCCTAACACATGAGCTTTTTTGTGTGTGTGTGTGTGTGTTGTGTGTGTGTGTGTGCGTGTGTGCGTGCGTGCGTGCGTGCGTGCGTGCGTGCGTGCGTGCTGCGCGTGTGTGCGTGTGTGCATGCGTGCGTGAAGGTGGGAGGAAGGGGGAGAAAAAGAGAGAAAGAGAAGGAAAGAGAGAGAGACAGTATGGGGAGGGGGTTGGCCATAAGGTCTAAGGCATAAAATGGTGTCCACATCTGGAATCTGTGCACCATGATTCTGATCAAACTAATGATGGCAGCTGTCGTGTGAAACTCCAGTAAGACAGACAGTGAGAGAGAAAGAGAGAGAGAGCATGGACCTTTTATGCCAAAGTCACCCAATGACCTCCATACTGCCCCCCCCCCCCCCCCCCCACCACCACCACCACCACCACCACTATCCAAGATGTCCATCCTTGGAGAAGCCAATTCAGTTCATTTATTCGTCTCTCCGTCTGTGTCAGGTGTTGTATGGCTGAATGATCAATGCATCTGTACCAATGTTTATGCCTTCTGTTTCGCCGTGGAATAGAATTGTTACAGGACAAACTTCCATGCCAACCATTCATCATGCAAGTTATCATTAATATCAGAAGTATCAAAGAGTTACTTACGTCCCACCCGCACTTCAATTTTGGAAGAGACAGCAATAGACGTCACGCCATTGGTAAATGTATTTGAAGCTTGACAAAAAAAAAAACCCTCTTTTGATGCATCCAGCTCAACTATTTTCAGTACTCCTGTGGTTGAGTCATAAGATATGCCTTCCTTAGTATTTGCATATATTGGAGCTGAGTTCCAATGCCATTCGTACCTGCAAATAAACAAGGCATATGGATAATCTTCATCTCAACAAGTCACCATTTCATGTCATCATTAAGTTTATCTATGGACCAGGATACTTTTCAAATGGTTCCATATGTCAAAATGCATTTTCAAAAAAATTAACAAAAACAAACAAATTTCACAGCAGATCCATGTAGACCTGTGCAAAAACATACTCTACTAGTACTATGTACGCTTTCTGTGCCAAATTCTAAAGAGATCAACTGAAAAAAAGTTTCTTTTCTTACTTCATCTTTTTCCAAACGATCTTGCAAATATGATCCTGCCAAATATGATGACCTTCAATCCTATCAAACTGCCTACTCCCTTTGAAATGATGGCAACCATGAATGCGAATGCTTTATCTGCTGTTCATTTGTCAGATAACCCAATTCTTAATGGTCACTTTGTCTTCTCTCTTTCTACAAGCTATTTTCAATCTGTTTAAGTTTTCCCCCCAAAAAAAATCTATGTAAAAGTCAATTTTTCTCCCAGTTATCCTACATTTAGTTCAGTACATCAGAATTTTGACGCTAGAGCACAATGAATATTCCATGCAATGTCTTGAAGAAGAGACGACAGAACAGCATAGAGATTAAGGCCTAGTACCGCAAAGGGTCAGCTACATTCAAACAAAATTAAACACCAACACATGTAGGCCTACAAAGATTTATATCTTCAACTGATTCCCGTTTTTGTTTTCATATGTTCCTCTGTAAAGAGGAAACGAGAGATTGGAAAACTGATCATGCCTCAGGTACTGAGACATGCATGTTTGACAAGGGAGAGAACTGAATTCTGCACACACAAAAATTACAGATCTGAAACAGATACAGTGACTTGGAACAAACTTTTTTTTTCCACGTAAAACAATTTCATGACATTGAAAATATTCGTAACCAATCAATTCTACACATCACAACACCACCATCCCTTCCCCCCCACACACACACCCCTTTCACCCCCCCCCCCCCCCCCCCCTCCATTTAAAAAAAAAATTTTTTTATTTTTATAGATCAGGTATAAGGGACCACTTTGAACTAATGTTTATTTGTATGAAAGTTGACTTCACATCAAGATCTGAATTTTCCGATTCAACATTAATAGCAGACCTGATCATGTGATTGCCCTACTGACTTTATGTCAACACACTATTTTATGGCTTCCACTATTACATACTGCAAGCCATTTCTCACGAAGGTGACCGCACATTGGACAACTGTTTTGAATTATAGGTGGAAAAATGGCTGGCTGCCAAATTTTCTGTCAAAGGAGAGTGAGAATTTTGCTTATAGTCCAGCCAATCGCAAAGGCTGTAGCAGAGCAGTCACCGCATTGAAGTCAACTTTCAAAGTCAAAATAAAATAAAATCATAAAAAAGACATGCATTCACACAACTCATTAAAACTCTGAAAACACAATGGAAATTTTGTTAAAATCTTTGTTCCTTCAAATCTTAGATTTGATAAAGTTGACCTCTTTCAGAAATGCAAAAATCACATCAGGTTAAAATATCTCTGAACAAGATTTCACGGAGTCTGCAGTAAAGTGCTAATGTCTGACATCATGCAAGCCCTAACACTCTGTAAGAACATGTTTCAGAGTGAGTGGTACATGACATGGCATGCACCATGGAACTTCTTCACCTTTTAAAAGATTACAATGGGTGTAAAAGAGGGGGCCTGTGTACAAACGGCGTAAGACTGTTTGTTCTTTACGGATGCCTGTGGAACATGCTGAAGCCTCGTTCAGGTTTGGACAGATTTCAAAGATTTTGTTATCAGTTTTTGAGTTCTATTCCTCTTACCGGGAGTCTTTGACATAAGCCGGAGCTTTGGGTTTCAGATTGGTGCGAGGGATAGGGAATCTGCTGAACTCTTTCTCTGTGGCATTCTTGGCAAGTTGATCAACCATTTGATTGCCTCTAATGCCCACATGACCAGGGACCCACGCAAAAACTATGTTGTATCCATCAGATTTTAGAATGGAATACAACTGCACACAATGTCAAAAGTTGAGAGTGCTTGAGGTTACAGCCAGCAATGGCCTCCAGAGCAGAAGTGGAGTCAGAATGAATGAGGAAGTCTTTATGCTCTGCACACACAGCAGTGTAGATGGAGCTGTCAGTGGGAATGTGTCTGGAAATGTCTGAGAGGAAGGGGTTGTGCACACACAGCAGTGTAGATGGAGCTGTCAGTGGGAATGTGTCTGGAACATGTCTGAGAGGAAGGGGTTGTGTGAAACACAGCAGTGTAGATGGAGCTGTCAGTGGGAATGTGTCTGGAACATGTCTGAGAGGAAGGGGTTGTGCACACACAGCAGTGTAGATGGAGCTGTCAGTGGGAATGTGTCTGGAATATGTCTGAGAGGAAGGGTTGTGCACACACAGCAGTGTAGATGGAGCTGTCAGTGGGAATGTGTCTGGAACTATGTCTGAGAGGAAGGGGTTTGTGCAACACAGCAGTCTTCAAGGTATGGAAATTTAGAAAAGGTTCGCAAACAATGACTTATAGTGGAGTGGTAATGTTTTATAAAGTTGAGCAAACAATCAGAATCATGGAGATGAGGGCAGTCCATAATGGATCACCAGGAAACACATGGACAAAATCACACACACGCTCGGTCTACATCTGGGCTGTACAAATGGGGAAGCATACAAATTCCCAAGGGTGGAATGAAACTTGGGCGTCTTCAAATTTCTTTTGAAACTTTGGGTCAGAGACACAGTTATAGGCGGAGTTTTGGAGTTCAGAAAAGAGATTCTGACAGTAGTTCAAGGACAGTTTCAGCTAACTGAGACAGATGGTTCTCCTACCTACAGGGGGTGGTGCAGAAGCAACCCAGACAGTGTTGAATCCCTTCACCATGGATCCGATCTAAAGTTTTCAAGGGAAGGTATGGCAGAACAAGACACAACACACCCATAGTCCAGTTTGATCAGAGCCTGGTAAAGATGGAGAAGAGTTTTATTACCAGCGCCCCAATCCATATGTACCACAACTCTCAGAATGTTCATTGCTTTCTCAGATCAAATTCTTTTTTCAAGTATTGGATGTGACTTCTGAAGTTCAATTTTTGATCAAAGGTAACTCCCAGAAATTTGGCTTCCTTCACAGCTGAAATGATGGATTTATTCAGGTGAGTTCAGGATGAGCCACTAACTGACGAAAATTGTGAAAAGTGGATACACTGAGTTTTGGTTCCTAAAAAAGTAAACCCATTTTCCTTGGCCCGCTGTCATATCTTATTCACACAAAGTTGGACTCAATGTTGTACACTGGCATAAGTGACTCCAACTGCACAGACTGCAAAACCATCAACGAACAAAGAGGACCTGGAACCCCATTTACAGATTTGACAATCTCAATAATTTTGATGCTGAAGACAGCAGGAAAAAGAATTCTCCCTTGGGTTAAACTCAGCTCCCGCTCATGGATGTCAGACAGCGTGATGTCAATGGAGACTTGGAACTGCTGATCAGCCAGAAGGTTCTTGCAGATGACCTTGAAAACCTGGGTTATCATGATCCATGTGAATTCCATATTTCCACATAGTCATAAGCTTCTCTAGATAAAAAGAAGAAGAAAAAAAAAGATCTCACGTTGTGTGTCAGTGAATGCATTGTAGTTTCAAGATGGACTAAATGGTCAATGGTAGTACTGTACTTCTGGTGAATCCACTGGTCTATCACTAAAAGACCATCGGTCTCCAGTTTCCGCATTAAATGAAGCTGACCATCCTTTCCACTAGTATGCAGAGGCAGCTGGCCAGAGCTACTGGACAATAATTTGAAGGGTTGGTAGGATCTTTTCCAGGCTTAGGAATAGGAATGATCAAGGCTTTCCAACAGGAGGGCGGAAAGTACCCTGTGGTCCACATATAATTGCAGAAAGGTTTGGAGACAGTTTCCTTGGAGGTGTTTCAAAAGTTGGTCATGGATGTCATCAAGGTGAAGAGCAGAACTGCTACATGTTTGCAGAGCTGACTTCAGTTCATAAATTGAAAATGAAAGATTGTAGATTTCAGAGTTGTCCAAGGAGAAGCTACAGGGAGATTTTTCTTTCAGTTGTTTGTTGTCAAGGAAACAGCAGATTTACTTGTGGAGTTGTGGAGGACGAGTTCTGTTCAAAGGTGGAGGCCAAAAGATTGGCAACAGCTTGCTTTTCAGTCATCAGATCATCTGCAAGTTTCAAGTGATGAACTGATGGCGCTTTTCCCTTTGATTTTCTTGATAATAATCCAGACTTTTTTGTTGGATGTTTTACACATCAGCTTGGAGCAGATGTGTCTACAAGACTGACATTTACTTTAATTGTCTCATATGTCTCGATCTGGCACAGTTCTTGATGGGCTAGAGTATTGGACTGTGATGGTCTGTGACAAACACATCACTGAGTACAATGGCATTCTTTTGAAGTGTGTTGGTATTCTAAAATTAACCAGGGTGCTTTAGGCATTCACAATTTGTTCGGGGAGCCTGGAATACTGCCTTTTGCACATTTCAAAAAGTATGTCTGTCAGGCTTTTGGCAAGGTCTGGATTTTGCAGAATGTCCCGTTTAGTAATTTTTTTTTTCCAGTTATATCCTCCAACCTGGTCCCATCAGCAGAGCTTAAGGGATCACTGGACCATGCAAGCCCTCCAACCACAGCAAGGCTGCAACCCTCGGAGGTTACGTCAAAATGGAAATTTTGAGCTAAAGCTTTCTTTCAGTATGTAAATTAGTAGGAAGAACACTATCTTTAGCCTCCAAAAATGTATTACAAAAATTTTCTCAACATACCTTTTTAGTAACAGAATAATGTTCCACACGCATTTAGCCTAAAAAATCTAAATGTAGAAAGAGAGGGGGTTAGTAACCGCCAAGGACATAGACAAACAAAGTACAGGACAAGACACAATGCATTTCAACCTCTTGGGTCTTCTTCAGGCAAAATCAATTCACATTTAGGACAATGAAAACGATGAACACTTAGCTATTCATATTCGGCACCTGAGTTTTTCAGTAAGGCTTCTTCAGGTGACTGATAGTCATGATCTGGGTTAGTGTGAGTTGACAATTGCTGAAAAAAAATGCTTTCAGTGGCATATTTCAGTGCAAAGGATTTCAGGAGCCATTAACTGAAAATCTTTCTGTTCATTTTTGAATGACTGTTCGAAGCATTCAAAGGAAGCGTCACACAGAGAAAATGGACACCTTACGTTTTTTGGGCTATTCACAGACATCTTACTCTCAGTGTTATCATCCCTTTCCAAAAACATCCCTGCGGTGATACACCAGAATTTTTAATGAAGATTTCCAGATTCAGATCCCTCCCCTACAAACTTCAGCACTGGACTTTTTTCTACTTTTGTTTCTTTAACAGGAAAATTCCAAAAGTGTGTGTGTGTGTGTGTGTGTGTGTGGTGTGGTGTGGTGTGGTGTGGTGTGGTGTGGTGTGGTGTGGTGTGTGTGTGTGTGGTGTTGTGTGTGTATGTGTGTGGTGTTGTGTGTACAACTATCCATAGCCACAGATATCATCAGTAATGATTTGTCCTCTCTGGACCTAAAGACAGTCTGCTGCTACTTCCAGAGCATTTCTGACCAAGAGGTACAACAGTAAGGATATGCCACAGATACAGATAACTGAGATTTCATAGCAAAAGGTACAGAAACATGCAAAAATACACACACACTGTAACATAATTTAATTTGAGGCACAAAGGTAATGATATGCCATTGATTCAGATTTCAAAGTAAAAGGTAGAGAACCAAGCAAAAATACACACAAACTGTGACATAATTTGAGTTAAGAGGCACAAAAATAAAGATACGCCAACGATTAAATTTTTTTTAAAGGTAAATAACTATGCTAAAGTACACACAAACTGTAACACAATTTCTCCTTCGAATGATGAGGACACCTCACAGTCACAAATAAAGACTGGCTCCCAGATTTTCGAAATACATGTGGAAATGAGGACAATTTTCATGGCAATATGTGACAAGTACATGCCCAGCTAATGGAACGTTAAAACAGAAGACACAAGGCACTTACGTTGGGGTCGGCTGTCCCGAGGCCTGGCATTTCAGAGTCACATTCACCCCACTTCGTTTGAAATACTCATGGCTCCGACTGGGTTCTTTGATTTTGGGTGGCTCTCGTTCTGTTTGTGACACAGGAATGATAATTCCTTACTATGCAACACTACACATCTTTATGAAAACACACAAAAAAGACAAGGAATGATAATTCCATTACTATAGCAACACTACACATCTTTATGAAAACACAACAAAAACAGACACAGGAATGATAATTCCATTACTATAGCAACACTACACATCTTTATGAAAACACAACAAAAACAAGACACAGGAATGATAATTCCATTACTATAGCAACACTACACATCTTTATGAAAACACAACAAAAACAAGCAAAACAAAACAGAACAGACAGACATACACACATTCATCACCGTTCACACACACTGTACACACATGCACACACTCACACACACACTCACTGTAAAATGAAACTGCAGCCTTTACTACGTCCCTCCACCCCCCTCAAAAAACAAAACAAAAACAACGGACCCTTGACCCATGCGTCTCTTCACCAGGAGTTTGCACTCCCTGCCTACTTTCAACACAATCATGACAGTATTTGCTAACGTAAATCAGTTCTGACACCTGTGTCAGCAAAAATGGAAACAAATGAAAACAAATGAAACTAGGTCACCTTACAGTTTAAAGAAGAAAAAAAAAAAAGAAAGAAAAGACCACACACACAAAAATTTTGTGGGCTCAATTAGTGACTTCTATCTTATAATTTGCCGCATGTCATTAAAAAGGAATGTCAATTGCAAAAAGGTTTTTGAATGTATCCAGTGAGAAGGCTTTTCTGTTGATTCACAAAGGTATTAAGCCTTGGCTGACGGTCACCTAATCCTAACTCCATTTCTCTTCACTGGATGGGGGGAGTCCATATTCAAACTACTCTTCTCCTTCCAGGACTTCAGATCTCTGTCATTTTCGTCTCCTTTGCTTGTCAAAATATCGGTCGATTTTTTGCCAGCCAGAATTTTTGCAAGTTCGGTCTCACATGACATCTATTGCCTGTTCTCTTTAATGTTCTGCAACAGGTGCTGACAAAGCATCAGCAGCATACGAACCTTCATGGGTATGTTGAACAGGGTGACTTTCTTGTTAACAGCGTGCCAGATCTATTCCTTTTACTGTATGTACTGTCAATGTTCATCGTTAATGGTTAAGATATAGCTGTCAGGTGTCAGAATATGTACAGGTCCCTTTACATGCATAACCTCTCTGATTTCAAGCGCTTCTTTTTGCTCTTTCAGTAGCTGAAATTCCCAAGTGCTTTGTGAACACATTATGCCTAGCTCACCTGCGCAGCTTTGCTGCAATCTGCCAAACTGTCATAATATGTTGCAGTTCAGGTGTGCAGGCTGAGGATGCAGGTCTCAGAGGCAGCCTACCTTGTTTTGTTCAGGAGGCTCTTTTCTACCAGGTAATCATAGTTCAAAACAATTTTTTCTGCTTCCTTTCTTTTTTCTTTTTAAAAAAAAAAATCCAGCAGTCTTTAAAATCATTTTAACTTGGTTTCCTCATTCATAATTCAAGTTTTGGCGATGTATAAAAATGTCCACTTTTCTTTTGTCTAGTCATTTTCTGATCTTATCATGTTCCATGATACTGTATGACTCAAAGAGTAGTGTTATACCACAGTCTACCAAACAGTCTTAAGGTATGTTCATACTGCCACTCACGACTGTTAAGCGGACGTGTAAAAAAATCGCGCATGCGTGAGAAAAAGGCATTCCTACTGATCCGCACATTTCTCCGTCCGCGAGGCTGCTTGAAGGCTGGACAATATTACAAAAGGTGCATGGAAAGTATCATCGTTTAATGCGTGAACTGCTGGCAGATGAAAATAATTTGTGGAGTATCTGAGACTGACACCTGAGATATACAATCATTTGCTGGAGTTGTGCACTGCAGACCTGGAGAAAAAAAAAACCCACTAATTTTTATTAACGGATTTGATTAAAAGAACAATTGGTTTTGAGGCATACCAACAAAATGAAAAATGTGTGTACAGTTCCTTGATGCACACAGGCACAAAATCGTGTCAGTATGAACGCCCCGAGCGCTGCCAGTGATAAAAACAGTCTGCCTCATCCGCACGAATCTTTTCTATCCACACAACTTTTTTTGTGGGAGCGATCGTGCGTGCTTGTCTATGGCGGTTAAACACCTTCCACTCTGTAAGTGAACATGAAGGGAGTGCCACATCCGTATAATTTTGTCTGTCCGCGTGACAGACGTGTGTGCCAGTATGAACATACCCTTAGGACAGGGGGGAAAAACTTCTTTTATGGACCAGTTCACCCATTTCTCCAGCATTCAGTATTCATGGCACACCAGTCATGGTTAATTCACATTTTCCTCTATACACTACGGCACCTGTGTGTTCCGTTGTTTGCAGTACTTTTCTGCTTTGATTTGTTGCTTAGCCCTCACACAGGCTTGCAGGAGGCACTGCCTAAGAATGGACCCTATGCCCAACAGATCAGCGAGGTCCCAGAATACCCTCTCCAAAAATGAAAGTTATTGTCATGTTTCCTCAGAGGAACTCTGGACTGCACAAAGACAGCATAGTGCACTAAAATTGCCACAGAGGCAAAGCTTACTTGGCTGAAGGCATAAAGCACTGTGCTGAAGCAACCAAGTATGTTCTCAGAGCTGCTGATCAAATGAAGTGCTTGGCGATGTTTTTATGTCTGGAAAAAGTACATTTTGGTGCTGAATGAAAACCGAAGAGTTTGTGAGCGATGCCCTTTTAACACCTTTTATCTGAGCGACACATCATCAAGAGCTGTGTTTTGGAGAGAAAGAACACCCATATGCAACATTGTCCATCAAACACGCTCCTGAAGAGGTAGGGTGAAGCACTGGCGATGAAAGTCAGAAAATGCAGGATTATGCGTCTTTTCTTTTCTGGAACTTTACTTAACAAGATTCTTAAGACAATTCCATCTTGTTTCATTTCTGTTTGTCAGCATCTATCTGTCTGTATTTTATATTCCTATATACCTTTCCAGGTGTGGGAGCAGAAAATCATAGCTATACTGAAAAGGCAGGGGGTCCAGGGGGCCTGGCCACTTTAGGCCCTCCGGTAGGGTGCAGGGGCAACGCCCTGCTGGGAGGTCTGGGTGGCAACGCCCCCCAGACGCTGAAGAAAATGTGTCTTGCCAAGACACTTTATGGCCTCTCCTTGAAAACAAAGTTTAACAATTAGTTTCTATACAAAAAAAACCCCTCCAAATATGATAAAATATGACTTGCCGCTTAAATATCAAACTGAGAATGTTATGCCAAGTACTAAAAATGCATCTTAAATTCAGCAAACCATCAAAACAAAATAGGATGCAATGTATAAATATTACTCACCAGTGATGTTAATAGAAGATAGTGGCCAAATTTAAATCACTTAATTTATAAGTTCAAGATTGAGGATTCCTGTTTTGGTGTGTTTTTTTTTTTAGTCTTACATGGCTTAAATTCAGCAGCGAGTCAATTTCTGCACTAGCACTGGATTGGAACAAAAAAAGAGTGCAAAAAAGGAAAAATGTCCTATACGGAATTCCGTATTAATACGGAAGGTCTCCCACCCCTGCCTTTCTTTATACCTTTTTAATTCATTTTAATGGATTGGAACAAACACTGAGCAAAATCAAAAGCTGCAGTGGGCCAAGTCTTACAATAGAAATCAGTGGCTGGTGGCACTGGGGCATCTGAAAATGAAAGTCAATGGTTCGAGTGGATGAACCCGGAAGCAATAAATCAGTAACCCCAACTGAACAAATCTTAAGAAAATCCGTGGCTGCAATGAGTAAGCTTGAAAAAGTCTATCAGCAAGGTATGGAACTGGAAATTAGTGGCTGCAGTGTGGCGAATCATGGTAACAGAAGTCAGTGACAGCAGTGGGGTCAGCTTTTCAATGACTATAGAGGGGCAATTCTTGGAAACAGAAACCAGTGGAATCAGTTTTTTCTTAAAAAACCTACACTGGGGCGAGTCTTGGAAACAGAAGTCAGTGAGTGCAGCAAGGTCAGTCTTCAAAATGAAAATCAGTGTTAGCAGAGGGGCAAGTCTTGAAAACTAGAAGCTGCAGTGGGTTAAATCCCGACAATGGAAATCAATCACAGCAGAGAGACAAGTCTTGGAAATGTAAATCAGCTGATTATATCCGATTGTTGTCCGTTTGTTCCTTGGGTTTTTTTTTTTTTTTTACTTCTTTGCAGGAAAGCTTCTTATGTCTGTGGGAGTGGTTTTTCGTTTCATTGGCTGACTCTTCAGGGAGACAAATCACAAAATGGTTGGGGTGCCAGACTTGTTCCGGCATGTCCTTTCCAAAAACATGGGTCCACATGATGGCTGGGGTGCACACATTGATGCTGAGGGTATCCTGGGAGCAATCTTCGATCGACTTTTTTCCATTTGACTTGTATACAAGCTTCCGACTGCACAGTATACACCAAGCAGCGCCCACTTCGTTTGTTTTCCGCAGCCATTTTCGGAACGGACGATTCAATTCGTCCATCTCATCCATCCATACATTTCTATACTTGTTTTTCTTCTGGTCACTGTCGATCTTCCGTGCCTCTGCTTCGTCGTTAATCAGCCCCATTTTTGACAAATATATTTAAAAATATTTTTGCGCTCTCCCCGTTCCGTCGTGTTTATAGCCGTTGATTGGTTCCTGCGACGTAATGATCCAGATCCAGAAAGCACGATCATATGGTTTTTACACAATGAAAACAAGATGGCGGATTTCAAATCAAGTGGCGCGAAAACCTGAATCGGAACACGGCACGCGCACACACACACACAAAAAAAAAACAAGATGCAAAGCATATAAACGTACTCCCAGTTAATTTTGAATACGCGTGAAATATTCCATAAAAGGGTAAAACCGTCTTGGACTGGTGTAACCGTTTGTAGTGGCTATTCTGGTAAACATCGGCCATCATCTGTGGCCTATAATGAACAAACTTACAAATTTTCGAAGGATCGGCCAAGAACTTTTTGTGATTTTCCATAAAGAAGAAAACCATTATGGGCCGTTAGTTACGGCTACAACGGTAAACTAAAACGTCGGGCATCATCAGTAACCCATAATGAACATACCTACAAATTTTCAGAAAGATCGTCCACGTACTTTCTAAGATATCCCATGAAGAAGAAAAACCGTTACAGGCCGTTACGGCTATAATGGTAAACTAAAACATCAGGCATTATTTGTGACCCATAATGAACATACCTACAAATTTTCAGAAAGATCGGCCAAGTACTTTCTGAGATATTCCATGAAGAAGAAAAACCGTTACAGCCGTTAGTAACGGCTATAACGGGGTAAACTAAAACATCGGGCATCATCCGTGACCCATAATGAACATACCTGCTAATTTTCACAAAGATCGGCCAAGTACTTTCTGAGATATTCCATACAGAAGAAAAACCGTCACAGCCGTTAGTAACAGCTATAACAGTGAACTAAGACATCGGGCATCATCCGTGACCCGTAACAAACATACCTACAAATTTTCAGAAAAATCGGCCCAGTAGTTTTGTCTGGGGCGAGTGGAGCACATTTTGACCACAGACGGACGGGCAGACACACACACACACACACACACACACAAACAGCATTTCTTCGTTCCCATTCTAAAGCAATCCCTGTTCTATAAGAACTGGGAGTACAAAAAAGGAAAAATGTCCTATACGGAATTCCGTATTAATACGGAAGGTCTCCACCCCTGCCTTTCTTTATACCTTTTGAATTCATTTTAACTGTAATATGTAGGGAGACCGATAAGCATCCATATATGCACAGAGAAAGAGATGGAGAGAGAGAGGGACTATGTAGTAAAGTTACAGCAACACCATCATACAATCCTGGCAATGTTAAAAAAACAAACAAAGGAAACATGTTTTCCTAAACACAATGCATAAGCTTTGATATAACCCATAAGCTAAATATCATTCAACTCAAATGCGCATCTTACGAACACAAACTGAAAACAAAGCAAAACGAAAAACATGAATGAACACCAAAAATTTTTTTTTTTTTTAACAAAACAAAACAAGAAAAACAACAATGCAGGCTGTCTGACACTCACTGATCATGCCAACCCAGTTTAGGTCATTGGTGAATTCATACCTTCACACATCCTACAGTATTCATCTCTTATTCACTATACAAGCTGTTCCAAACATTCACAGGATAATGAGAATATAAGAATGTACAAAACAAAATGAAATGCTCAAAAGCGGCAGGCTTAGACTGTTGCTGGCTGGGATTTTGTCTCTGGTGTGTGGGTGTGAGAGACAGAGACAGAGAAAGTGGGGGAAGGGAGAGGGAGGGAGAGAGAAAGAGAGTGAGCGTGTACATGCCTGTTGGTTGGTTGTTTCTTTTTCTCAACAGTTCCTCCAATTTAGATGCACAAAAATACTTTTAAACATTGCATGCAGTTCAAATTACACTCTTCATGCAAACCTATCAGCACTAACATTTTTGTGTTAATCTTGATACCATTTATTGGGGTTCCTATCTCCTTTACTTTAAAAAAAAAAAAAAAGAAAGAAAGAAAAGAAAATATGAGCAGAAATTCACACAAGTGTTTTTAATCCTGTCACTGTCAAGTTATTGTGTAAATCTAATCTAAAACAGTTTCAAGATTCCAACATGCCTGCAAGCCTTGTGCACACATGCACCAAAATAAAAACTTGCAAATGTATGCAAATGCACGCATATGCATGTTTGAGCAAACACATGTGTATAATATGCATACACCCACTAAGCACATAATGCCAAAGCCATTCAACAGTAACATGCATACACAGATACACATTCACACTCACAAACACACACACCCTCACACACCACACTCACACACACACACATGCACACAAATATACCCGTGCGCACGCGCACATACATGCACACGCACGCATGTGCGCACGCGCGCACACACACACACATGCATGTGCATGCACACACACATACCTAAAACCCATTTAATTAAGAAGGAATGAAACAAAACAAAACAAACAAAAAAACTCATCAAAAATGACAACCAAATGATGCCGTGCAACAAGCAAGGTAACGCAGTGTCAACATCACTCTAGAGCATGAGGCAAAACAAAGGGCACACGGCAGACAGCATTCCCCCCCCCCCCCCCCCTCCCACAACACACAAGAATATGCAAAAAAAGAAACGCATGCCAAAAAGAAAATATAAATGGGACTGAACTCACACTCTCTGATTACTCCTTCTATCCCCCCCCCCCCCCCCATCACTTTACAGGGAGACTACTCTTTTCCATCCAATTCCATCCCACCTTCATCATTACAGGGCGATTACTCTTTTCATCCAATTCTATCCACACCATCATTTACAGGGAACTACTCTTTTCGATCCAATTCTATCCACACTTATTACAGGGTGACATGCTCTTTTCGATCCAATTCTATCCACACCATTACTTACAGGGTGACCTACTCTTTTGATCCAATTTTATCCACACCATTATTTACAGGGTGACCTACTCTTTTCGATCAATTCTATCCACACCATATATTTACAGGGTGACCTACTCTTTTGATCCAATGTTATCCCACATCATTATTTACAGGGTGACCTACACTTTTTGATCCAATTCTATCCACATATTCATTATTTACAGGGTGACCTACTCTTTACGATCAAATTCTATCCACACATTCATTATTTACAGGGTGACCTACTCTTTTCAATCCAATTCTATTCATGCATCCATTATTTACAGGTGACCTACACTTTTTGATCCAATTCTATCCACATATTCATTATTTACAGGGTGACCTACTCTTTTCGATCCAATTCTATCCACACATTCATTATTTACAGGGTGACCTACTCTTTTCAATCCAATTCTATTCATGCATCCATTATTTACAGGGTGACCTACTCTTTTTGATCCAATTCTATCCACACATTCATTATTTACTGGTGACTTACTTTTTCAATCCAACAGCTCTATCCTCTATAAATACATAACCTTTTCTTCTTTTTTTAAATCATGTAATTATCCATTCACAATACAAACATCTCTTTCTATCTGTATCACAGGTGTATTTGTTAAACATCCACATCTTCTGCCTTTTCTTTTTTTTGTTTCAATCTGGCCAACTGCGACCCATCATATTACTGCACTAACTGACCAAGAAGCATACATACATGATTACATACCAAAAAACACAAAAACAGAGAGAGAGAGAGAGAGAAGAGAGAGAGAGAGAGAGAGAGAGAGAGAGAGAGAGAGAGAGAGAGAGAGAATGGGTTTCATATGAACTGTGAATGAACAATTTTTTTTTAGTAGTAATCACTTTATTAGTTGTCAAGAAATGTAGTGTCAAATTGTACTGTACATGAAATGGTGCATAAAACACTACCTGAAGTATTGGTGTCAAGTTGTACATGAAATGGTGCATAAAATACTACCTGAAGTATTTGGGTGCACACAGGTGAGGTTCTACTAAAGCTATGTTAACAATGTACATTCCAACAACAGATGTTGCACACATATATCCTCCCCGCATATACATGAAATAATTTTTGGAGTATCTTGCATTCCAAGCACTCAGTCGTGATCTAGAAGTGACCGAACAAACCTGCCTGCATCATGTTTCCTGCATGACAGCAATGCATTCTTCCACAACCATTTTTCTGGCCAATTATGGAATGGTTGTATCATTCTGAATCAAACATGGGTATGTTTGGTGATTTTTTTTGTTTGTTATTATTTTGAATCAAACATGGGTGTTTGGCAATTTAAAAAAAAAAATTGAATCAAACATGGGTATGTTTGGCGAATAAAAAAAACCCATTATTTTGAATCAAACATGAATATGTTTGGCAAATTTTGTTTGTTGTTTTGTCATGAACAATCTTTATTTTTCAGAGTCTTTTATTTTGTTCGGCTATCAGCTATTTCACTCCACTTCAAACACACAATCCAGTTCAGTAAGACACAATAAGATGAAACCCAGAGGAAGGTGATGCTGAAACATCTGACAATGATGTAACATACTTTTAATTTATAAAAGCTCTTTTCATAATATCAAATCTTACTGGTCATGGTGTTGTAGACTTGGAAGAAATCCAATCTGTCTGTGCTCTACAATTCTTGCACGTGTGTACGCTAAACGACAGCATCTGACTACAAGCATGATGACATGTTACTATTTGTGACATATACTGCGTGTAACGGATCAAACGATCTAGGATCCCAACATCAGCAAGCCCATGTGTGTCTTTCTCATTTTTTTTCTGGATGGTTAAACTGTCCAAGTTAAAAATGCATGCCGACAGTTCCACAGGCTGACCTGGCTGTGCGGTGAGCCTTATGATGACAATGTCGCTGAAGGCAGCAACAAAAAATAACTATAACAACAATGCTTGTATGGAGAAAGGCTGCCTCCCTTTCCAAAGTCCTGTTTTCCTGGTACATTTGGGTTTTGTTTGCACAAGACTTTTCCCTCAATTCAGACACACACCCCTCCCCTTTTTCTCCCCCACATCCACCCCAGTACAGACTCTCTTCCTTTACAAACATTTGTTTTTCAGGAACTTTTTTTTTCTTAAACGATGGTAGATTTCTTTCTTAACAAAATGACTCTTCCGTATGAAAGACTTGTTTTCCTGCAACATTCGTGTCTTTGACCAACCGCTAGATTTCCTTCCCAACAAAAAGATTCCCTAACCTTTATAAAGACTTGTTTTCAGTTGAACATTTCTATCTTTGGCTAAATGCTAGGTTACCTTCAAAGCAAACACTCACTTCCTTTACAAATTGTCTTTGAATGATAATTACCTTCGTAACAAACACTCCATTTACGAAATGTTTTTGCAAATAGTTGATTAGCTTCATAACAAAGACCACCTACCTGTACAAAGACTTTCCCCCCTTTTTTTTTTTTTTTTTTGGAGGGATGGGACAGTGTTTTTATTTGTCCTTGCTAGGTTTCATTTAACAGATCATTCTTCTCTTTCAATGAAAGATCCAGTTTTTAATTAATTTTTTGTCCTTGCTTGGTTTCATTTAATAGATCATTCTTCTCTTTCAACGAAAGTTCCAGTTTTTAATTAAAGACTTCTCGGGACCGTTGCTGA
>CM031622.1:3720345-3745593 GCA_018398815.1 Conus ventricosus
CTGTAGGAGGGAACCTTTCTCTTCCACCCATCACCGAAAACCCTCAGTGCGTTATCTGTAAGCAGGACCAGTGTGTGTGTGTGCGAGGGGGGGGGGGGGGGGGAGGGATGGAGGGATGGGGGGAAGGAACAGACAAAAAAAAGGGGGGGGGGGGGGGGGGGGGGGGGGGGGGGAGAGAGCTCTGGGGGAAAGGTGGGGGAGGTAGGAGTCGTCGAGTACCCGGAGGAGGTACCAGTGGAGGCTTGGCATGACTGACGAGGTTCTTCTTTTCCCCTCCACTGACAACCTAACGACTAGGAGTAAACGAAATAGGTGACGTACTATTAAAGTCTGTAAGCAAACGCAATTGAGAGACAGAGATAGAGAGAGAATCAGCGGGTACCATCGGGTTAATTAACCTGACTGGGACTGATGTAGGCATCTCCTTTGCTGCATTCCCAAAGACAGGTGGCTTACCAAGTCATTTCAAAATCGATCGGCTTTAACAGACCATGTCCGATTGGAAAGAGTTTTGTTTTTGCCCGAAAAATTACAAGCAGGAAATTTGGCAAACAAAACATTTTCAAACGGATCTTTCTATTCTTTTTTTCTCTTTTGGTTTGTCCATTCAACAGATCTTGGTAAGGTTTCTTTTCGGCCTGAGTTGCATGCAGGTCCTCCCCCCCCCCCCCCCCCCCACCCCCCCCCCCCCCGCTCCCCCCCCCCCCCCCTGGCTCCCCCCCCCCCCCCCCCCCCCCCCCCCCCCCTCAAAAAAGTAATAATTTTTTTCCTTTCTTCGCTTTTTCATTTTCTTCCATGTTGGTAGAGCTACTGCCGGTTTGCCCTTCTTCTGTCTGTGCATCAATGTCAAACTTTTCCAACCAATGACACCCTTTGACAAGTTAAGCCCTCCCAACCATCAACACGTGCAGTTCCCATTTATAAGGAAACCAAACTGCACTTTCTCCCGTCTCGGTGACAAGGCCGTAATCATTCAAATAAACCTGACAATGCTGCCTTGGCTTAAGGCTGTGTCAGACCACCGTAATCATTCAAATAAACCTGACAATGCTGCCTTGGCTTAAGGCTGTGTCAGACCAAACTGACATAGGCCAGAACACCAAGGCTACACCAAAATGTTGATATGCTCTGCACAGTTATGCTGGGGTTTTCTTCAGTCGTGACAAGCTCCTAGCATAACATTATCAGTCTCCAAAATCCCTTGAAGTCGGAGTGTGGCTGCCCATGTGGCGGGGTAATCACGAACGGTCACACACGTAATGATCTCATCCCTAGCTGATGCATTTGTACCATAGTGTTCAAGTACTTCAGCTGCTCGGATGATCCCTGGAGTCTTTTAGCCTGGGTATGACAACATCAACAACAACAACAACCTGACAACCATGATGTCAAACTGACAACAGCCTTCAAAGTCTGTGCAACGGCAGATCAAATTTAACAGTGTTGATGCAACTCCTAGACTACAATCATCACAGTGACCAAGTGACGCCTGTATGGTTACAAATCCAGCATGCAACCGATTTCAAAACCAACCAACACAGAAAGCAGTGAGCAATTAAACCTGGCCTGCCCAGCAACGACCTGTGCACCAGCATCAACGTGGCCAAGATGTCTGAACTCTGATCTGGAGCCAAATTAAATGCAAACCATAGGGCTTTAGGCCTGAGCCAAACCCTTGTGTTACCACACACTGCAACAGCACACCTAGCAATTCATTGTTGGAAAAAAAAAAAAAAAAATGGAAAAAGGGGCCCCGCCCCCCCAAAAAAATAAAAACCTTTTGGAAAAACTTCCTTTTTCAAAACCCCTCCCCCCAACCCCCTTTTCTCTCTCCCTCTAAAACTTTTTTTCCCTTGTGTACCAAGTTTAATTTTCCCCAAGAAATTTCCGATTTTTTAACCCCCCAAACACCAAACCCCCCCCCCCCCCCTAAACACAAAACATTGCAGAGCACAACAATCATCTTTATGGCTAAACCCCCCTTCCCCAAACCCCCTCCCTCCCCCCCCAACAATTTGCAGGGCCCCAACAACCCTTCATTTGGCTGCCCCCTTTCCCAACACCCCCCCCCCTCCACACCCCATGCGGGACAAAAAACCCATCTTGGCTGCCCCCCCTTCCAACCCCCTCCCTCCCCCTCAACAAAATTCGGGGACAACAATCATCATCAGGGCCCGGAACCCCCTTCCAAACCTCCCCCCCCCCCAACACATTGGGGGGCACAAAAAATTTCTTTTTGGCTGCCCCCTTCCAAAAAACACCTCCCCCCCCCCACAAACACAATTGGCGGGAACAAAAAATTTCATCAGGGCTGCCCCCCTTCCCAACCTCCCCCCCCCCCTCCCACCATGAAAGGGGCCCAAAAAATTCAATTTTTTTGGGGTGACCCCCCCCAAAAAAACACCTCCCCCCCCCTTTACACACACATGCAGGGCCCCAATAAACTTCATCAGGTTGCCCCCCTTTCCAAACACCCCCCTCCCCCCCACACACCTTGGGGGGCCAAAACAATCACCCTTTATGGCGGCCCCCCCTTCCCCCAAAACCCTTTCCCCCCCCCCCTAAACCAAAATTGCGGGCACAAAAACTTAATTATGGGGGACCCCCTTCCACCAAACCCCCTCCCCCCTCACCATTTGGGGGGCCCAAACCCAATCTTCTTTATGGGGACCCCCTTCCACCAACCCCTCCCTCCCCCCCCCCCACAAAAAATGCAGGGGCCAAAAAATTTCATTATGGCTGACCCCCCTTCCCAACACCCCCCTTCCCCCCCTCAACACACATGCAGGGCAAACTTTCATCATTATGGCTGCCCCCTTTCCACCAAAACCTCCAAAACCCTTGGGGTCATGTTTTTTTATTTATTTTTTATCATTTTTTTGATGCACTTTCAAATTTCGTGTTGGCAGAACAAAAATCACCCGGGATAAAAGTTTTCTCCAAAAAGTATAAACGGTTTATAAAACTAACATTGTACTTTTTAATTGTATCGACATGATTATAGCCCCCTTTAAAATTTTGTTACGTCCCCCCAAAAACAGCCCCGCGGGGGACTTGAAAAGGTCCTTTAAAAACCCAAAAATAGGTAAACTTTCAAAAAATTCCCTTTAAAAAATTTTTTTTTAAACCCCCATACCCATTCTTTTCCCTGTGCCCCCCCTCTCTGTCCTTTGCCCTACCTTCACCTTTCCCCTAAAAAGGCCCTGAGGGGATAAAAGGGCCATGTATTCTATGCAAAAAAAGACTTCAATGGTTTTCATTAAACGAGCCCCCAATTTCCCCTTTCCCTTCGGCTAAAAAACTGTCAGGGCCAGACAAACTTTCGATTTTTTTGGGCCTTCTATGACATTTTTTCCCTTTTTCCCTCCCCCACCCTCCCCCCCCCCAACCCCCCTTTCCCCCCCCCGGGCCCCAATTTTATTCGGGGGCGCCTTAACAAATTTTTTCTCCACAGGAAAAAAAATCATAATGTCCTTTTTGCTTGTTTTTAATGCATCCCTTTGCAGGGTAAAATTGGAGGGCTCCACAACAAAATCCGGTCTTTGTTTTTCTCGGGTTTCTTTGCTACACCCCCTTTTCCCCATCAGGGTTTGTCTGTCTTTCCCTGTAAACAAGAACATTTAATGTGCTTTTGTTCTACGGTTTTGCATGTTAAAAAAAAAAAACTACTTTTGAAAGGTTTTCAACACCAAACCTTTTCAACTAATTAGTGAAAAAAATGCACGATCGAAAGATTTGTGAAAAGTGATAAAGGGGGGAGAAAAAAAATGCGCTTTTTTTTATCCCGTATTTTTTCCCATTTTTGGTTTTGGTTTTTTATGTCTGTGTGCGTTTGTTGTTGGTTTTGTTTTTTGGTTTTGCGTTGTTTTTTTTGGGTTGGTTTTTTTGTTTTGTTGGGGGGTTTTTTTTGTGGTTTTGTTTTTGGGTTTTTTGTTTTTTTTTTTTTGTTGTTTTGTTTTTGGGTTTTGTTGTTTTGTTGTTGGGTTTTGGGTTGGGGGTTTTGTTTTTTGGGTTTTTTGTTGGTTTTGTTTTTTTGTTTTTTTGTGGTTTGGGTTTGGTTTTTTGTTGGTTTTGTTGGGGGTTTTTTTGTTGGTTTTGTTGTTTTTTGTTTTTGGGTTTTTGGGTTTTTGGGTTTTGTTTTTGTTTTGTTGGGGGTTTTTTGTTTTTGGTTTTTTGTTTTTGGGGTTTTGTTTTTGGGGTTTGTTTTTTGGTTTTTTTTTTTTGGGTTTTTTGTTTTTGGGTTTTTGTTTTGGTTTTTTTGTTGTTGGTTTTTTTTTGGGTTTTTGGGTTTTTGGGTTTTTGGTTGTTTTTTTTGTTGTTGGTTTTGTTGTTGGTTTTTTTGGGTTTTTTGTTTTTTGGGTTTTTTTGTTTTTGGTTTGTTTTTTTGGTTTTTTTTGTTTGTTTTGTTGTTTTTTTGTTTTTGGTTTTGTTGGTTTTGGGGTTGGTTTTGTTGTTTTTTTTTGTTGTTTGTTTTTTTGGGTTTGTTTTTTTTGTTTTTGGGGGTTTTTTGTTTTTTGGTTTTGTTGTTTGTTTTGTTTTTTGGTTTTGTTGGTTTTTTTTTTGTTGGTTTTGTTTTTTTTTTTGGGTTGTTGGTTTTTTTGGGTTTTTTGTTTTTTGGTTTTTTTGTTGTTTTGTTTGGTTGGGTTTTGTTTTTGGGTTTTTGTTGTTTTGTTTTGTTGTTGGTTTTGTTTTTGGGTTTTTTGGGTTGTTGTTTTGTTGGTTTTGTTTTTGGGTTTTGTTGTTTGTTTTGTTTTTGGTTTTGTTGTTTTGTTTTTGGGTTTTGTTGTTGGTTTTTTTTGTTTTGTTTTTGGTTTTTTTTTGTTGGTTTTGTTTTTTGTTTTGTTTTTTGGTTTTGGGGGTACAGGGGGGGGAAAGGATTATTTTTTTTGGGTTTACCTTTTTTTAATAGTATTTTTCTATTTTAAATTTAAATCAAAAAAAACCATAAGTGAGCAGCATGTGTGGTGTGTTATTTGTGTGTGTGTATGTGTGTTTTTGTTGTGTTGTGTGTTTGTGTGTGGGGTGAAATTTGCGTATTTGTTGCCCCGTGTGATCTTGTGTGCTTTATTTTGCTCATGTGGCCGGAATGATTTGCATATTGTTGGGGGAAGGTAAGTCCCCCTAGTCAAATTACGGGCAAAAAAGGGGGGGGGGGGGGGGGGGGGGGTTAAAAACTGGTTTAGGGGGGGGGTGGGTGGGGGGGGTGGGGGGGGGGAATATTATGGGGCTTCCAAAGGTTATAATACAGGGTTTTTTAAACTTGAGTCCCCCCCATTTTTCCTTCCCCTCCCCTTTCCTCTAACACAAATGTTGTGTGGTTCTGTCCCTCTCCCCCCCCCCCCCCCTCCCCACCCCCAAATCATTCCCCAACACACAAAAACACCCACCCCCACACACCACACCCCCACACACCCCAAAACACCCCCCTTCTCTCTCTCTCTCTTTCCCAAACTGAAACCTTATAAAGCCCTTTTTCCCCGGGAAAAAATTTGGGGACCTTGGGAAAAAAAAAAGGCCCCCCCAAGGCGGGGGGGATTTTCCTCTCCCCCTAAATGCCGGGGGGGGGGGGGGGGGTTTAAAAAAACCCAAAAAAAACCCCAACCCCCCCCAAAAAACCC
The DNA here is from genome assembly GCA_018398815.1 of Conus ventricosus. NCBI lineage: Eukaryota > Metazoa > Mollusca > Gastropoda > Neogastropoda > Conidae > Conus > Conus ventricosus. The sequence continues at coordinate 3,725,964 of CM031622.1, forward strand.
CAAACCTAAAACCCGGGTTGGCTTCCCCCTCCCCCCCCCCCTGCCCCAATTTCACAAGGTTTTTTTAAAAAACAACAAAAAGGGGGGGGGGGGGGGGGGGGGGGGGGGGGGGGGGGGGCCATTCCTGGGGCCCCCCAACCAATCCCGTTTGGAGGCGTAAACCCAAACCAAACCCCACAACACGGGGGGGAAGGATAAAAAATTTAAAAAAGGGGGGCCCCCATTGGGGGGGATTTTCCCCCCAAGGGGGAAGGGTGGGGGAAAAGGGGAAAAAAAGGGGAGAGGGCGGGCCCAATAGGGGGGGGGGGCGGGGGGTTGGGGGGACCCCCCCAAATAAAGGGGGTTAAAAAAAGGACAAAAGAGCCGGGGGTTAAAAAGGAGTTTTTCCCCCCCCCCTGCTTTTTTAGCCCCCCCCCCCCGGGGGGGGGGGGGGGGGGGGGCCCCCCCCCCCCCCCCCCCCCCCCCCCCCCCCCCCCCCCCCCCCCCCCCCCCCCCCCCCCCCCCCCCCCCCCCCCCCCCCCCCCCCCCCCCCCCCCCCCCCCCCCCCCCTTCCCCCCCCCCCCCCCTCCCCCCCCCCCCCTTTCCCTCCCCCCCTTTCCCCCCCCTTTCCCAGGTTCCCCCCGGCATGTCTCCCCCAAATAAAGGCTTATGCCAAAGGTCCCCCCCCCCCCCCCCCCCCCCCCCCCCCCCCCCCCCCCCCTCCCCCCCTTTTCCTTTTCCCAACCCTTTTATCCCACGCCAAACTCTAACAGGGCCAAAAGGGGCCCCCCCCCCCCCCCCTCTCCCCCTTTTCCCTTTTCCCCCCCCTCCCCCCCCCCCTTCCCCCCCCCCCCCCCCCCCCCACCCCCCCCCCCCCCCCCCCCCCCCCCCCCCCCCCCCCCCCCCAACCCCAACATTTTGAAAAACTTTTGCGCAGATGGGGAAAGGCACACGCGCGCACAAAGAGCGTTACTTTTAAAAAATTTCAAAACGCTTCTGACTCCTATTCATCAAGCTTCCCCCTTCTCTCTCTCGCTTTTTTCCCCCGGCCATCCCAAATGTCCCCACCCATCTGCCCCCTTTTCCCCCCAACTGTACCCCAATAAGGGGAGGGGAAGAGAGAAAAGGAGGGAGAGAGAGAGAGGAGAGAGAGAGGAGAGAGAGAGGGGAGAGCTTTTTTTTTTTTCATTTTTTTTTAAAAAACAATTTTCATTTCAACCTCCCCACCCCCTTCCCACCTGCAAACCAAAATACCAACATTCCCTGCCCCTGGGCAATTTTCCTCCCAGTTACTTCGGGGCGCGGGCATCTTGGGGCCAATTTCCCGTCCCGTCCCACTGTTCCCAAAATGTTCCAGACACATTCAGAAAAGATTTTGACACCACCTCTGTGGACGTAACCCCCAGGGTTTTGGGGGGAAAAGCGTCAAAAAACCCCTTTCTTATAAAAACCAAACCACACAATTTTTCCCTGCTGTAAATTGGCCGGTTTTGCCAGGGGATGCGGGCCCAGGATTGGTCACCTTCTGTCCCGAAAACAAAGCTTTTTCCCGAGGCGATATTTTCTGTTTTGGGGTTTTTCAGTGTTGAGATAGTTTTCATTCTTCCTTTTTAAAAAATAAGTAACTTTCTGGAATGGGGGGGCAAAGTACTTCAGCTTTTACTTAACGTCATCCCTTTCCCCATTTTTTAGGCAAGCGTAACCGAGTTTTTACAGTAGAAATCCCCGATGGAACTTTCCCAAAAAGGGACCTAATTTTTATTGTATGCTGGAAAAGGAGGGGGAAAGAGAGAAAGAAGGAAAGAATGAAAATTTCGTTTTTTTAAAGTAAAAACCAAAAGTGCCCAGGGGGGGAGAGTACTTTTTACAACAAGGCTTGTTTGTTTCAAAGAGCGAAAAGATAAACCACAGGGACAATGAAAAAAACGGGATTGCCGACAAAAAAAAAAGAAACCCCCGAAGGTGCTGGGGGGCCCCCAGGAAAGCACTGTTTTCACCCCCTTTTGGGGCCCAGTCCTGTACCCCCCTTGGGGGGAACACATGACAATGTAAAAAACAGTTTTCCCGAACATAAAACCATGCAGATATTTTGGAATTTTTATAACAACAGCTATATATATAAAATTTACATAAAAGAATACATTCACTTTTACACCCCAAAAGGAGAGGAGATAATCTAAACTGCTGGAACCCACAAAAAAAGGGTGCTTCTCTGTCTGCACCCGTTACACAAAAGGGGACCGGGCCCTTTTCAGGGCCTTGCTCCGGCGGGGAGCCCAAACCCGGGAATCAAATACATAAAAAGAAATCCTGCTAATGTACCCCTGTACAGCGGGGAGGGTCCTAAAACATAAAGATGTCTAAAACAAAAACAAAATTTTTACTCATAAAAATTTCCCACATCTGTCATCTGCAATAAACCCTGCCTTGTGCAAAATAAAAAAACAAAAGCACGCGTTACATCCGTTTTCCTAGACCAAAAAATGTTGTTTTCCCACAAAAGTGAAATAAACGTGTTCCCCGGATGGGGGGGGGGGGGGGGGGGGGGGGGGGGGGGGGGGGGCGCTTTGGGTGTGAGTCAGGGGAGAAGTTTTAAAATTTGTGGACGACTGAAAGGATCCCCCTGTTTTGTGTGCCCCGTCTGTCTGAGAGCGTGTAAGTGTCCCGTCAGAGAGAGAGAGAGGGGAGAGGAGAGGGGGGAAGAGAGAGAGGGGGAGAGAGAGGGGAGGAGAAGGAAAACAGTGTGAGAGGGAGGGAGTTTTGGGGGTGAGTGAGTGCGAGTTGTGGGGTTATAAACCACAACACACAAAAAAAAAAGGGGGGGGGAATGGGGCAGGCGGGGGGGCGGGCTGAAAAGGGACTCTATGCAGGGATCCTTTAAGGGTGCAAAAACCCGAGGTTTTTCAATTGGCACAGGGCTTTGCTGAGAAAAAACTCCAAACCCCCCCACCCGAAACAGGGGAAAACCTTTTGTTGGTTTTTTCCCCCCGCCTCCTTTTTGCCCCCCCCCCCCCCCCCCCCACCCCCCCCCCCCCTCCCACTTCTCCCCTTTGTGGGGATTTGGGATTCATTCACATTCACACACCAAAAAAACCCAGACGCTTTAAAGCCTATGCGTTTTGACTGTGTGTGTGTGTTTTGTGCGGGGTTTAAAAAAATTTTTCCAAGGGGAGGAGAGAGGGAAAAAAAAGGCCCGGCTGGGAGAGGGGGGGGGGGCAGAGATTTATGTGTTTTAAAGAGAGTTTTCCCAAAACAGGAAGTTGTATCAATATTTTTTAAAAAAAAAAATGTTAAAAATTACAACTCCACTTTTTACGTTTCTCAAAACAAACCACCCCCACCCCCAAAAAAAGAAAAAATGGGGGAAAAAAAAAAAAAAAAAAGGTGGAAACCAAAACATGCGCTCGCATATGAAGGCCCCCTCACTGTCCGCTCTCCCCTCCCCCCCCTCATCCATTCTTTTCTTTCCCCAAAAACTTTCTCTCCCTCTCTTTTTAAAACCCCCACACACACACGAGAAAAGTTTTGGCCCAAAAAGGGTGTGTTTTTTTAAAGCAAATGTTTTTCCCTTTTGGGACTGGCGCGCTTTTTCATATTTGCCCCGGGCCGTTAGCTGCCCGAGAAAGAGGGAGGGGTTTTGTTTGGTTGGATTGGAGGGGTGTAAAAGGGATGGGGGAAAGGGGAAAAAGGGAAAGGGGGGAAAAATGGAGGGAGCGCGACTATTGAAACTCGTTTTGCCCTCCCAAGTAACTCACAGTTCAAGGAAGGGGTGAGAAAGGGGGGGAAAGGCGTGGAGGGTTTGGGGGGGGGAGGGTGGCGGGCTGTGGGCGCTACCCCTTAGGCACTGGAGGTTCCGGGAAACCCTCCCCATCGATCCGATATGCTTTTGGGGCACTTTTAGGAGAGAGAGAGAGAGAGAGAGGGGAGAACAGTAAATACGGGTTTTTTCCCCTCGCAAACTAAGTGTATGATGTGTATGCACCCGGGTTTTTTAAAAATGTTACATGTGCAATTTGGGGTAGTGTAGTGGGGCGCCTAAAAAAAAAAAAAAAAGAGGGATTGAGGGGGGCAGGCCCCCGCCTGTATACACAAACGCAGGGGAAAACAGGGCTGAAAAAAGACCGAGTTTCAAAGGCCCTTTCCCCCCCACGTAGGGGCCGTTTTACGGAAATTTGGGGGGAAGAGAAAAACCCGCACACAAATCCCGAAAAAAACCCCCTTCCCCACCCCAACCACAAAACAACACACACCAAAACAAAACCCCCACCCCCCACACAAACACCCACAAAACTGGCCCACATCCACCACCCCACCAAAAAAAGTTTAAAAAAAAAAAAAAAAAAAACAAAAAATTTGGGGGGAAAACCCCTTGGCAGACCCCAAATTTCGGAGAGGAAAATTCCCCTTCTCCCGTTTATCTCCCCCTGGGAAGAATAAAACCCCTAACTCTGGGTTTCTTCGGAAAAGTGAGACGTCTTCATCGGCACCCACAACCCCCATGGGGCTTGGGAGAGGGAAAAAATGGAAAAAGTTTCCCCCGCTTGTTTCCCCAACCTAAAACCCACGCTGTCTTTCATTTTCTCTGAAAAACTTGACGACACAGAACATCTACGTCCTGGCCTTTGTTGACAGTTCTGCGGATCTCCCCCCGTAAACTTTTTTTGGCTTAAAAAAATCTTTTGGGAAAAAAATTCAAATTTAAAAAAACAACAACCCAAAAAACTACTATGTGGTTAAAAAAGACAAACCCCCGGTTTCCAAATCAGTATGAAAATACAGAAGTAAAAAATTTGAGGTCCAAAAACTGGGAAAACCAATCACTGAAAATCTCGGAGAAATCGGGAGGAAACAGGAATCTTAAAAGGGGGGGGGGGGCAGCGCTGGAAGCGCTTGGCCCCAGTCTGGATTTTTAAAGTCCGTTCTTTGTTCCTTAAATTTTCTTCTTCCGGTTATTTTATTTTCTTTTTTCTTTTTCAAACAAAAAGAATATCACAGTTTTTTCCTAAAAAAAAAAATTTTCCCAGAAGGGCCCCTTTTGGGAAACAAAAGGGGACCCAAATATTCACTCGGGTTTTCTTGTCAAAAAATGGCCCCGTCTGGGAAAAACCCTTTTTTATAAAACTTTGGTTTATGCACCCTTTCTGTTTAGCACGAGGAGTCTCTGAGCAATTCCAAAGGAAAACACAAGGGAAACCCAAAAGTTCAGTGGGGCCCCACGCGCCCTCTTTTTAAACAACCCAGGGCACCCCATTGGGCCGGGGGATTTTTCCCTTTGACACATCTCCCTTTTGGACAAAAGCTCGTTGTTTTCGTTTTCTGAAGCGGTAAAATTGACACCCCGCAAGTTTTGGACCGAAAGGGCGGGTGGGAAAAGTCCGGTGGGTGATGGTGCAAACCCAATTTGGGTGGGGGCTGTTTGCAAGTTTTACCCAAAGATTACAACGCGCAAAGAGTCCCCTGTTTGCTACCAGTGGTAACTGACATGACGCAGCAATTTGGGGGGTCCTCCCCCACAAACAAAGGTGTGCGGCGGTGGCAGAGAGGAGGGAGACAGCGAAGGTGTTTCCCCCGCCCCGTCTCCCGAACCACGTGCGCGCCAATTTTATGGCAAGGCTTTCTTCTCCTGGCTTTTCGCCCTCCCTTTCCCCGTCAACTGAAAGCGGCCTTTCCCGGCGCGAGAGGGGCCGGGACCCCCCTCCGCGTGGCGTGCGTGCGTGGGGTGGGCGGTGTGTGTGGTGTATGTATGTTGTGGGCGTTTCGTGCCCTATTTAAAAAAATCTAAACGGGCGGACTTACTAGCCTAGAAAAAAAGAAATTTTTGTTGATTAAAACTAATGGTGCGACTTATTCAGTTTAGAAAGGGGAAAAGGGTTTTTTTCCGTCGAAATTTGGGTTTACACGACAGAGGCACACAAATGACACCTCCTAACTGCTTCTTCTAAACCAAAATTTTTCCCCAAATTGTTGACTGAGGGTTAAATGTGAATAGCTGGTTTAGAAATTTGTACCCCCGGGAAAAAAAAGAAACAAAAGGGCCCAAAAAAAGGGCCTTTGAAAGAACGCTTAGAATCCCTCCACCCACCCCACCCCCAACGACCCTCTTCCCCGAGTGCTGTCAAAAAAAAACAAACCATGGGCTTTTTCTTGTTTGCCTCATACTCCCACGGGACGCGCACCTTTTTGTCCCGGGCTCGGTTCTTCACTCATTAGGGGGAAAAAAACACTGCCCTTTCCCCTCCCCCCCCCCCTTCCCCCAAAATATCCTACACCACAACACTCACACAACACAACACAAAAACTCTTTCTCTCACACTCTCTCCCTTCCAAAAACACTTTGTTTCTCTTCTCTCTCTCTCTTCTTCCTCTTTTCTCTCACAGAAATCAACGTTTCACACGATCCATGCCTTCTCAAACCACCAGCGAAAAAAAGTAAGGAATGAGTTCTCCCCCGTGGTGTGTGTGTAGTGGATTCCCTTAGTCGAGGGTGTCAGTTGTCTTGAACCCGTTGGGAAAACTGGACCCCAGAGGACGAAAGGGAAAGGGCCCGGCCGAATGGCTGGTGTGTGTGTGTGTGTGGTGTTTTGTTTTGTGTGGGTGTGGTGGGTGTGGGTGGTGTGTGTGTAGAGAGAGAGACAGAGAGAGAGAGGGAGGAGAGAGAGAGAGGAGGAGACGAAGGGGAAGAGAGAGGAGAGAGAGAGAAGACAGACGAGGAGTTGGGCAGTGGGGAGGAAAGTGTGTGTGGCGTGTGTGTGTGTGTGTGTGTGTGTGTGTGTGTGTGTGTGTGTGTGGGGTGCGCGCTTTATCAAGTTACACAGAGGTTTCCCTTTGAAAAACCTCACAGCCACCCTCGCTGTCTGGATTCCCCCTCTCACGTTTTTGCCAATGAAAACCCCCAAAGGGCTTGCCCATGCCCTTTGGTACAAACACCGGGGCCCAAATACAAATCTACCAAAAAAACCAAGGGCAAAACCCACAAACTCCTCAAACACCGAGGGCAAGCTACAAACTCCCTAAAAAAACAAAACCGGGGGGGGGGGCAAGCTAAAAACCCCACAAACACCAAGGGCAGCTACAAAACTCCCACAAACACCAAGGGGAAGCTAAAAAACTCCCCCAAAACCTTTAGACTACCCGGGATCAATTCTCGCAAAACTTGAATGCGGGGAAAAAAGCCTTTTTTTTTTTTTCTTTTTTTCTTTTTTTTAAAATTTCATAATCTCTGTTGACTTGTTTTTTAATCCCGGGATTTCTTTTTTGGGCCCAAAAACCAAAAAAACTTCCCAATGCTTTTTTTTTTTTACTCCCCGGGGAAAAAAACAAATGACTTTTCCCGCATTTATTTACACCTGTAAGTTTCACCCGGAAAAATCAGTTCCCAGTTAGGATGAAGTCGAGTCCCCGTGACATCAATCCTCTATAAAAAGGGGGGGAGAGGACAGATACTGGGCCCAAACACAACACGCAGCTCCAAACCAGGCCTTCCCCTTACCGGCGACAAAGCTTTACACACACGGGCTCTCTGTAACGGGCTGATGCGATGATACCGAGAAAATACGAGCTAAACGGGCTCTTCAAGCGACACGTCAAAAATACATCAGCCGAAAATAAGAAAAAATTTCTGGGCAGTCATTTAAACGCTGAAAATTTCCTTGCCTTGTATGGGTACGTCTCTCGCCACGATCCCGGGGAAATGGTCATAGGGCAGGGCCCCAAAAACCCTTTGGGGGGAAAAAAATGTAGGACAGTTACAACAGCTGGATCTTGATTTTCAGCAAGCAGCAGCAAAAAAGTCGTAAAGGGAAAAACCCCAAAAGCTAATTCTCGTGCCCAATTTTAAGCTGAGCGAGGTCTTTGGGTTGCCCACAACGGGGACCCACGGCTGAAAACCCCGGGTAGATGATACACGCTTCGTTTTTTCTCAAAATTCAGCCCCGGGTTTAGCTTGATTAATGTCGACTCGCGTGAGTACCCGGGTCCTCGTGATTTTTTGGCATAGTACAGCATACATTCAGGATCTTCGCCACACCACTGACCTCGGAAATTTTATTATTTCACAGAAAAAAGGGAAAACCCCTTGATTGGGCCCGGGCTGTGAAAAAATGGGGTCTCTTCACTGCAATTTTTTTCCCCTCCCTTGTTGAACGTTTCCCGAAAACGACCCAATGAGTAGTTCTTTCAAAAAATACTGTAAATAGGTTTGGGGTTTTTTCCCCCCCCTTAATAAATCTGATTATAAATTTTTTTCCGGGGTGAAACGAAGCCCCCAAAACCCCGACAAGCCCCCGCTTTAACTAGGGGGAAAAAGTAAAAAAGTACCGTGAAAATTCGCCCCAAACCGTTTCATACCCTAGGCAGAAAACCCGGCAGGGAAAAATAGTGTCAGCACCCAGGGCACTCACCCACTTTTTAAATTAATAAAGCAATGGCTGCAAATGCCCGGGGGAGGGTTTTTCCAAAGCCGCTAAAACCAATGCCCTAAGAAAAGATGAGAGAAGAAGGGGGCAGGAGGGTTCTGTCTGCCCGTTTTGTCCGTTCGCTCCAAGTCTCCCCCTCAACCTTTTCACCCGGGCCCCCCCCCCCCCCCTTTTCTTTTTCTCCCCCCTCCTTTTTTCGGTGGCCGTCTTGGGAAAGCTAAGGGTGGGGGACATCTCCCCTCTTTTCAAAAACTGGGAAATTTTCCCCCCAAGGGGTTTCACCCTTTTTTTTCACGCCCTTTGGGTTAAAGGGTGTGTCAGACCAATTGGGAAAAAGGGCCCGAACACCCAAAGGTACATCAAAAATGTTGTTTTGCTTGCATGTTATGTGGGGGTTGTCTTCATCGTGACAAGCTCCTAACAAAAAAATTTAATTTTTTCCCCCCCAAAATCCCCGAAGTCGGAGTGTGGCTTTCCCTTTTTGGCGGGGTTAAAACAAAAACGGTCACAAGAAATTTTTCTTTCCCCCCTTTTGTTTGTCCAATAGTGTTCAAAAAACCTTTGGCGGTTGGGTTTATCCCTTGGGGGGTCTTTTAGCCAGGGGGCGGAAAAAAACAAAATTTTAATGCCCGTCCCAAACAACCCGGGGGGGGGGGGGGGGGGGGGGGGGGGGGGGGATGGGTGCGGAAAAGGGAGGTCGTTGGGGAAAGACTCCCAGGGGGTCATGTTTCTGGGCACAAAAGGTGTGTGCGGGCCCTGCGTTTTGTGTTGTGGGTGTGTGTGTGTGTGGGTGTGTGTGTGTGTGTGTGTGCGGTGTGTGGTGTGTGCATGTGTGTGTGTTGTGGCTGTGTGTGTGTCTGTGTGTGTAGGTGTGTGCATGTGTGTGTCTGCTGTGTGTGCATGATGTGTGTGCTGTGTGTGTGGAGGTGGGGACGAGTTGAAAGGAGCCAGGGAAGGGACAGACCGAATGAAGAACGGGGGTACGGGAGTGGTGGTGGGTGGTGGGGAGGGGAAGAGGGGGAAGAAGGGGACAGAAACAGGAGAAAGGGAAAGAGGGAGGAGGGGGGTGGACAAAGTGGAAGAGGGAACTGGTTTTCATGAGACAAGGTCGGATTTACAACACACACACACACACATTGCACCACATCAACACCACACAACCAACAACGCACACACCACCACCTACACAACACACACAACTGTCCGGGACAGGTTCCCCAACGCCGTTAATGCGTAAGAACGATGAGAGATGAAGGGGACACTGAGAGGTACACGTCGCTCGCTCTCTCTCTCTCTCTCTCTCTCTGGTTGACAGCAGTTTTAAAAAACAAAAAAATCAAAACAGCCGAGCTGCCTCCACTCGCACTTGCGAAACAAAGAACTGCCGTATGTTCACCCACGGTCCATACCGGCACCACACCCATGTCACATCATAAAGCAGAGTTCTGCACAGCCCAATGGCGGAGGTACAAAGAGGAAGGGCACGCAGGTGCGGGAAAGGGAGGGGGGGGGGGGGGGGGGGGGAATCACACGGATGACATTATTGCCGGGATGCAGGGCAAACTCTCTGACATTATTGGAGCCGGCAGTAGCTGTGGGGTTTTAAGTACAGGAGGCCGCTCGCGTCGAGAGGTGGGAATGTATCGGGTTCTCAAGAATGTGTCTTTTCCTCGGAATTTCATTAAATGCCCATCAACACAACGTTCATCGGAATTTGGCAATGATCTTACTGCTCGCGTAGGTAAGCTTATCGCGCCATAAATCAGAAGAAACCAAACATCAAACCACCAATTGCGACTTTCGCCCACAGCGTGATTTCCATTCATTGTGAATACCACAATAGTTGATGCAAGTTTTCGAGCTCAGTGTGTGAGGCTGACACACGAGCCTCCCCGCCCGTACGCTTCGGACGTACCGGTCGAACCCGATCCCAAACGGAGCGTCTGTCATAGTAAACGTACGTCTCAAACGGACTTCGGCATCCAGTTCGACCCGACCGTTCGAGATACACCGTGATCTATTCGAAACGGACAGCTAGAATCCTCCAACCAATCAACGCTCAGCATTGAGCGAACACCCATGACAACGGAAAAATGGCGTCGTCCAGCAAGGCGATCAGACTGTCCGATTCGGAGACCAAACATTTGATTGAATCGTACCAAGGCCATCATGTGCTTTGGAATGTCAACTCAAAAAATTATAGGAATCTAAATATTCGAGAAAAAGCTTCGTATTCAATTGTACAGTCCTTTGAAGCGGCATGTGGGATCAAACTCGAAGGGTTTAAAACTCGCGTATAGGTCGGACCGCACAGGTTCAAACGTTTCGTGAAGCACTCCGTCCGTTCGACACTGACTGGTCGGACCGCACAGGTTCAAACGTTTCGTCTCAACCGTACGGGCGGGGAGGCTGTGTGTCAGCAACTTGAGTGGACAGTGAGAGGGCGGGAGGGAGGCAGAGAGAGAGAGAGAGAGAGAGAGGAGAGAGAGAGAAAGAGAGAGAGAGAGAGACAGAGTGAGTGAGTGAGTGTGTGTGTGTGTGTGTGTGTGTGTGTGTGTGTGTGTGTGTGTGTGTGTGTGTGTGTGTGTTCTTTAGTTTAACGTCAATTCACTTTAAGTCTTATTAGACGTGTGTGTGTGTGTGTGTGTGTGTGTGTGTGTGTGTGTGTGTGTGTGTGTGTGTGTGTGTGCGTGCGTGCGTGCGTGCGTGCGTGCGTGCGTGAGCGTGCGTGCGTGCGTGCGTGCAAGAAATGACATTTTCTGTAATCAGGAAGCCAAAGTTAATTCCCAACATTTCAGTCTTGTTTCTTTTTGACGCACCGGCAAATGGCCCACTGAGTGTACAAACCAAACGACAGTATAACTGCGATGGCCATTTCCCATTTCACCGCCATCACAATGACAGCTGTCATGGCCGACCACACACAACTCGGTGGAGTGATTAGCCCTCTCCTTGAGATCCAAGACACCGATGTGCACGTCTGTCCGTAGAAAAACACCAAACATGACCCCCCCCCCCCTCACCCCACTCCCAAAGTTCGGACAGGTGTTTACATGGCATCGCGCCTTTGCAGACCCAAAGGATCACCGGGCACCTTGTCCCACAACTAGTGTTATTCATGTCAGCAGTTGTACAACACCAACTCAAAAACAACACCAACTCAAAAACAAACATTTTTAGCTAAAAAAAAAAATCTGGACGAAAAAAGGGCCCCCATCCCCACAAGCAAACTTGTGGAACAGTCGTAAGAACAGGGAAATAACCTTGCTTTCCTGGTCTTTTGGAGACAAAAACCTCTCTGGCAGTCTTGTAAATTTAAATTTATGCCCCCTAGATCTCCCGCCCGTCCCCCCACCCCCACTCTGATAATGGGAGACAGGCATTTTATACCGTCATAATTATGCCTGTTCGTAACCTGTTCAGAGTTCGACTCAAAATAGGTGGTGGGCACTTTCATCGTAATGGGCGGTATAATGGTACTTGACGGTACTCTTTCAGGGGTGGGGATGGGGGAAGAATGAGTAAAAAAGATAAAATGAGAATCTTTTGAAACATGCTATTTCCATAGCAAGGAGAACAGAACACGGATGTGTGTGTGTGTGGTGTGTGTGTGTGTTGTGTGTGTGTGTGTGTGTGTGTGTGTGTGTGTGTGTGTGTGTGTGTGTGTGTGTGTGGTGTGGTGGTGTGTGGTGTGTGTGAGTGTGTGTGTGGTGTGTGTGTGGTGTGTGGTGTGTGTGTGTGTGGGTGTGTGTGTGTGTGTGTGTGTGTGTGTGTGTGTGTGTGTGTGTGTTTGTGTGTGTGTGGTGTGTTTGTGTGTGTGTGGTGTGTGTGTGTGTGTGTGGTGTGTGTGTGGTGTGTGTGTGTGTGTGTGTGTGTGGTGTGTGGTGTGTGTGTGTGTGTGTGTGGTGTGGTGTGTGTGTAGTGTGGTGTGTGTATGTGTGTGGTGTGGAAGGCGGGTTGGAGAACGAAGAAGACTGGTCGCCAAACGTTCCCACCCAACAGCCACGTTGCTGGTCCACGCTCAAGGCCACCATCCCACAAGAGCCCAGTACACGGCTGATCGATGCTGGTCCCCGTGTCCCCCTTCAGAGTGTCGTGTGTTCCCCCACTCCCCCCTCTACCCCTTCTGTCGCGTTTCGAGTTGTTTGTCCCCGCCCCCCCCCCCCACCTTCCCCCCCACACTAGTACGTCGTTGAATGGTGGGTTGGTGAGACTGTTGTGTGTCCCCCCCCCCCCCCCCACCCCACCCCCTTACACTAGTACGCCGTTAGAATGGTGGGTTGGTGACTGAGTGTTGTGTGTCCCCCCCCCCCCCCACCACCCACCCCTTACACTAATACGCCGTTAGAATGGTGGGTTGGTGACTGAGTGTTGTGTGTCTCCCCCCCCCCCCCCCCCCCAACCCCTTACACTAATACGAAGAGCTACGAATTTTGACAGCTCCTGGCGTGTCGTCTTAGTATGTACAACTCTCAAAGACAGACATTGAAAATAAGATAAATTCATTCTCTCTCTCTCTCTCTCTCTCACGCACGCGCGCGCGCGGTGGAACTGTGAGAAGGATGGACAGGGAGAGGGAGGAGACAGAGAGGGGGATAGAGTCAGAGAGAATGAGGTGAGGGGGGAAGGGGTGAAAGGTAAGGACGTGGGGGGTGGAGGTGTCACCGGTACACAACCAACTGCCTGCCGACCATGGGTGTTAACATACAGACACCCCACGTGACAATCACCGGAAGCAACGGTCCTTCCTGTGACCCGCTGTTAACAGAGCCCACAACAACAGGAGAGCCGGGCTGGGGGGGGGGGGGGGGGTTGTGGGCTGGAGGGGAATGGGGGGAGGGAGAGGGGCAAGGGGCACAAGGGGGCCTGAGGGACCTATGATACAGACAGGGTGACCCAGACACACAGGCAGCGAACGGACCGACAGGCAGGCAAGGAGATAAGGCGGGTATGACCTGCCTGCACGCTGAGCATATTCCTGCAAAGAAGAGAAACATTCCGACAGAGAGAGAGACAGACAGACAGACAGAGAGAGAGAGAGAAAGAGAGAGAGACACAGACAGACACAGACAGACAGACAGACAGACAGACAGAGACAGAGAGAGACAGACAGACAGACAGACACAGACAGACAGACAGACAGACGGTTGAGATATGAAACACGGGGAGTGACAGACAGGGAAATGAGAGACCGAGAACACACAGCAAGGAGGGGGAAAGAGAAGTAGGTTAGACGCGGGGAGGGACATGGAAAGCATGGGGTAATATAAGGGACGCTGGGCGGTGGGGCAAAAAATGGGATCAATTGACAGCCGCTCCCTCCTAACTGTTTAACAGACGAGAGAACAGAGGCATGGAGATGGGCGCCCCCTGGGAAAGCGACAACATCAAAGGCAGCAGGCGCACAGAGTTCAACTCTCGGCGGGCCGCGGGTCTGGCACTAGGCCTAGCGTTTGTCGATTCGTCTGCCCACCCAGCTCCACCCGCTCCCCACCCCACCCCACCCCACCCCGCCTCCCTGTAATATCATGTAATGCTTTCCTGTTCCCAGCTCTTCTGTCTTCTCTCTCACGGAGGATGTTTAGAACGCGCGAGCACGAATGCAATCTGTATGCGCATAAAATAATAGGGGTGCGTGTGTATACACACACATGCGGAAAGTGAGCAGTCATGCTACTTATTTGTTGTCTCGTTCGTCATGTCTTTAGATGGATTCCCCCATCTCCTCGACAAAGGTGGCAGTACGTCGCAGGTCCTCCAGTCCTCCGTAGAGCTTCGGGCCACTGGTACTGGGTCGGGCCAGGTTTTCTCACGAAGCGCTTGGTGGAGCGGGCAGGACTGCAGCAGATGTTCTGTTGTCTGCCTGCCTGTTCTGCAGGGGCACTGCTCTGTGTTGCCGATGCGGAGTTTAGAAAAAAGGTGGCGTTTCAGGCGGTTGTGGCCTGTCCTGAGCCTGAAGATGACTACCTGCTCTCGTCGAGTCAGCAGGTAGTACGGGTCTGCTCTGTTGTGGCGTGGATGCTGCTGCTTCCACTTGTTCTGCAGCTTGGCCTTGTGATGGTCCTGGATTCGGTGTAGCTGGTAGATCTGTCCATCTGCTCCTTTGTAGTGCCTCCTTTGCCAAGGAGTCAGCAGTCTCATTTCCGAGCACATGCTACTTATATCACCGGCCAGCCAGACCACGTACATGTCACGGGTGTAATCGACAGCGTTGGGAGGGAGTGGGAGAGAGAGGAGGGAGAGAGGGAGGGGGGGGGGGGGAGAGAAAGACAGAGAGAGAGAGAGAGAGAGAGAGAGAGAGAGAGAGAGAGAGAGAGAGAGAGAGGGGGGGGGGAGGGGCTTATTAAATGCGAAGAAGAAAAGCAAGACATGAACACAAGACACTTAACACAAAGCAGCGAGCACAACCCGGAGACTGACACTGTGCAGGCAGGCGTTACAGAAAGACTGGCACAATCCCCAACACAATCGGAACCAGCTCGAACAGGACAGTGTTTATAGGGTGAGAAGGAGAGGTGTGTGGGGGGGGGGGGGGGAGGAGGGGGAAATGGGAGACTCCCTCACAGAGCACTTGCCTTCCGTCCTGCGTCTCCGAGGCAAGACCAACCGGTGCGCGGAGTTCCCATAATCACAGTTCCCATAATCGCGATTCCCAAAATCACTTGTGAGTTGACTTCAACGCGGTGCGTAGCCCTGACCTGGCCTTTTGCGGTCGGCCGGGCTATAAGCAACATTACCTTACCTCACCTGCCATGCCGCTTTCCATCACTGATTTAGTTCAAGTTACAGCGCCATCTGAAAGAAGAAGAAAATGGTTCAACAGGAACGATCCCTTAAGTCAAGTGATTTGATCTCAGTTTAAAGCGGGTTGCGTACGCGAAGGCGTCAATGAATTTCAAAAGGGATTATTTTTTCATAACCGGTTGTGTGTGTGTGAGAGAAAGAGAGAGAGAGAGAGAGAAGAGAGAGAGAGAGAGAGAGAGAGAGAGAGAGAGAGAGAGAAGAGAGAGAGAAGAAGAGAGAGAGAGAGAGGGGGTGGGGGGGCATGTTGTATGACGATGAACACTAGACCATACGTCGACAGCGATCCGTGAAGCCTAAATCGACCCTTTTCTGTGAGAGCCAACAATTTGGGGAGCCAACGATGCGGAAATTATGACGTATTCAGCGTTCATGACCGGGGTTTGTGCACAACGTCCTGCCAGATCACGTGCCTTTCCTTTTTCGTTTAACAACGTTTCAATACACGGCAATTAACCCAAGATTTAAAAAAAAAAAAAAAAAACCTCATCGGGTTTGCCCGATAAAGACACCGGTCGCTCCCGCGCTTTTCTGAGAAACCTCTGAAAAGAACATTCATAGGCTATTATCAAGATGGCAGCCAGCCCACCCTCACCGGGTTTTCCCGATACACACTGGATGCTCACGTGCATTTTTTTGTTTTCTTTCTTTTTTTTTTTTTTTTTTTTTTTTGGTTGTCAACTGTAATAAGAACATAAGTCTACACATCTAAAGTTGACAGCTACTCCCTCCACTCCCACCCCCACCCCCAGTGTTTCCCTGCAACTGACACTTTCTGTTTTTGTCTTTTTTTTTTTTTAACAAGAAACTTCTATTACTTGGCATCACATGTCTTTCCGTTCCTTTCAGTCGCAGAGAACCATAAAGTTTCCGTTCTTTTCTCAGAAATGGGTTTTCCCTGACCTGTTTCCGAAATAAGCCGAGGGAAGAGGAGTGTGCCCCGAACGAGGGCGCGCGCGTGCGTGTGTGTATTTGTGTGTGTGTGTGTGTGCGTGTGTGTGTGTGTGTGTGTGTGTGTGTGTGTGTGTGTGTTGTGTGTGTGGTTTGTGCGCGCGCGCGTGCGTGCGTGTGTCTAAGGGCGTGGATGGGAGACTAAATGATTCGTTGTATTTACACCAGCCGATATTCCACTGGGAAAGCATCCATCCATACCATGTACAATTTCTTAAACGGCTTGAGACAATGAACTTTGAGACCTGTTCATTACTTTCGTTTTAGCGTTTTAGAATTTGTTTTAAAACTTTTTTTTTTTTAATCCGACAAAAAAGACTTTTCACATACTTCTGTCGGATTGTTGGAATGTGTGCAAGATCACGCAAGAACTACGAAACCGATTTAAACGAAATGGTGAGGAAATATAGAATGCGACCCATGCAGGAACCCACTGAATTCTTGGTCGGAGTAAACCTGCATCAAAAGTGAATCCGTGATCCGTCAGGAGTGCCACACATAATCTACTGAAGCGATTCTGACGAAAGTTGCCGGAAAAACAAAATGGGGCCGAGGGGCAAACGTGTTGAACGTGAGCGCTTATTCCGATCCCAGGTAGATCTAGGTGGAGGACTCCACTCTCCCAAGCCCTCTTCCACGTGTTACTGTGATCACTGCATGTACTTGGCACACGTTTGATTGTTTCCTTACTGTTCTTTCACGCGTTATTCCTTGGACAAATAAAACCATGGAATTTGACTACGACACGAGATAACATCTCTCTCGAAGTCAGCAAGGAACGGAGGAGAATAAGTAGTAAAGGTATGACTAATGGTAACTTCGATGTGTAAAAAACATTCTTTTGTGACAACGAGCAATGTAAGTCTTCTGCTACGGTTGTATCCCATCATTTGCGAAGAAGGGGGGTGGGGGGGGGGGGGGGGGGGGGGGGGCCCTTTACAGTTATCTTTTCCTTTCAGACAGACAGTTTTCGTGGAAACTTCAAACTGAAAAGAGAAGTGAAAAGTCATGCACGGCCAGAGGAGAGCAGAATACGGCAGGCAACAGTAGGACATGGATGAGAGAGGGGACAGAGAGACAAAAAAAAAAAAGGGGGGGGGGGGAGTAGAGAGACAGACAGACAGGCAGAGAAAGGGGGATGGAGGGGGAGTAGGACAAGCCTGGAAAGAGAAAAAGGGTGGGTAACAAAGAGAAGGCAGTCAACTGCGGCGCCGT
Organism: Conus ventricosus; assembly: GCA_018398815.1. Taxonomy (NCBI): domain Eukaryota; kingdom Metazoa; phylum Mollusca; class Gastropoda; order Neogastropoda; family Conidae; genus Conus; species Conus ventricosus. Next base: position 3,743,324 of record CM031622.1, read on the forward strand.
AGTAGAGAAAAAGCCGTTGGAAAGCGGTGAAAACGGGGCGGGGGGGATGGACAAAGTAGAGAAAAAGACGTGGAAGATAAAAAGAAAAGAGTTGGGAAGAGTAGGCAAAGGGTAACACGCTCCAGATTATAAGCAACCAGCTACTCTCCGTATTTCATCCTGCTTACAGAAACAGAAAACTGCGAGAAAATGGCTATCCACTACCGTTTCAAATTCGACGAAAACAACAACTCAATGTCATTTCAAACTAGTAAATACACAACAAAAACTCTCTCTCTTTCTCTCTCTCTCTCTCTCTCACACACACACACACACACGCACGTACGCACGCACGCACGCACACACGTAATGAAGCTGGTAACTATGCCCAGAGCCTCTGCGTGGCATGACACCACTGTCCGGCAGAGACGGGACTCGAACCCTCGTGCGAAGATCTTTTCGTCCACAACACCAGCGTGTGAAGCAGACGTGACCTCAACAGCAGCAGCCACAAACCTGGCGACCTTGCGGTGACGGGGGCCTTCAGCCCCCACCTGTTCAGCCCATGAAACCTATTCAACAGGTCCAGTCGCCCGTGCTGCGATGACGTTTACCACTGTTCATCCCATGAACCTATTCAAACAGGTCCAGTCGCCGTGCTGCGATGACGTTTACCCACCTGTTCATGCCATGTGAACTATTCAACAGGTCAGTCGCGTGCTGCGATGACGTTACGGCCAAGCGGGATTCAAAGAGAGTCGGCGTTCTACAATCGGGTCTCTTCTACTCCTCCCCCTCCATCCCACCCCTCTCCTCTCTCTCTTCTCTCTCTCTCTCTCTCTCAGTCGTATGATGGATGTTTTTTAGGCCCATCGTCATGACCACATATGACATAATGCCGCTACTCGGCCAACTGGAAGGCATTTTCAAAGCGAATTACTCGTTCGCTCACTCACTCACCCTACGCCCATCTCCAACGCCGTTGTGTGTGTGTGTGTGTGTGTGTGTGTGTGTTGTGTGTGTGTGTGTGTGTGAAATATATATATATGATACTTATTATATCATATAATATATAGTGTGGTGTGTGTGTGTGTGTGATGAGAGAGAGAGAGAGAGAGAGAGAGGGGGGGGGGAAGAGAGAGACAGAGATGAGAGACAGAAGTGTGTGTGTGTGTGTGTGGGTGTGTGTGTGTGTGTGTGTGTGTGTGTGTGTGTGTGTGTGTGTGTATGTGTGTGTGTGCGTGTGCGTGTGAGAGAGAGAGAGAGAGAGAGGAGGGAGGAGTGTGTGTATGTGGTGCGTGTGTGAGGTGGGGGGGGGAATGAGAGAGAGAGAAATAGAGTGAGAGAGGGCACTTTCAAGCACACACGTGCGTTTCTCCGTCGTGCGTGTACTCTAACGGCTTGTGTCAATGCCGGCACGTGTGCTTGTAAAACAAAACAAAACACAAAAAAAAAGACCATCCGATGAATCCCATGTCCTACTGCACACGCACACGTCTCTTATAAACCAAAACCAAATCAACGGCTCAGGCATCACGGTATTTCACTCTTACCACTGTGTACTACGTTGCTAAAGGCCAAGCCGACCACTGGGGGCCATATCAGGGCCGACGATCAGTAGATTCTACCGTCGTTTGAGCTGAACTATCATGTTATGTATATGTTTTCCACACTGAAGGGCAGAACCCCCCCCCCCCCCCTCCCCTTCCTCCCGGACACAGTATAGCGAAGGTAACAAATCGAAAACAGAGCAGCTACGGATTTAAGCATAAAAGCAGGCATACCGCGTAAAACTTTTTCCCACATCACCACTAATAACATTTTAGTCACATTAACTGGAGAAAAAAAAATCTCCTTTCAACATAGCAACAACAACAACAAAAAAAGAAAAAAAAAAGAAAATGCCACACCAGCTTGACCTGTCTTCTTCGGATTACAATCAAAAGTCAAGCATGTTAGTTTTTTTTTTAATGATAAAAAGGAGGAGGAAGGGGGGGGGGGGGTGTTCATGAAGGAAGATGATTCAGGAATAAAGAAGGCAAGGACGGGGAGTGGGAACGAAGAGAAGAAAAAAAAAAAGAGACCTAATGACAACAAAAAATCAAAAAGGAGAGAGCGAGAAAGAAAGATGAGAGGGGGGGGTGGGGAGGGGAGGAGCGAGGGCGGATGACACTTCAGTCAGCGAGTGACAACCATTCATCCAGCATCAAATGGTAATGAGGACATGGGGAAGGGGTGGGGGCGGAAAGCGAGAAAGGAGGGGGGCAGGAGGAGGGGCCCCAAAAAACCCC